>JABSMS010018629.1:0-11620 GCA_018902275.1 Aleiodes sp. PSUC_FEM 10030003
GAATTTATTCAATAATATTTAAGTGAAAAAAAAGAATTTAACTGAAGAGTATCATTTCTCCCTTTACACTGAGGTGATTTTTTTTATTTAGCACAAGAGCTTTTATTGTGCGCCATCTATTAAGACGTGGTCATTAAAAACCCTTGGAAAATTATACTAACCTATATCACGTTTTAGTGCCATCAGTACGGACATAACAGGAGGGTGAAAAAAACGAGGAAAAATAAATGAAAAAAAAAGAAGAAGAAGGCATTTTTTTTACTAATAAAAAAAAGAAGGCATTTTGCAGAAGTAGGAGGAAAAGGTAGGAGGACTTGAATTTATTTTTATTCAGCAATAAATAAACCGAGCCTGGGGCGGCAACTCCAGTGTCGCGGCTTGGAACTGCCTCCGAGCCGTTCACTCCTTTTCCTCCCTTTTGTTTATTTTTTTTCTCAAAAACCCTTACATTCTCTCGGTAAAAAAAAGTTCGGTTCTTCTCGAGAGAAGACTCACGGCCCTTTATGACTGTGGTTGTTTACGGTTACCCAGATCGTGAAAAGTTTCGAGGACACGAGACCCCAAAGTGATTTATCATTGAGATTATTTTCGTGGTTAATACCCGAAACTAAGTGGTAGACACGAAGTTTTTTGTGTTTTTTAATATTTGAGATGATGAGAGTATGATGATTTAGATGTCGCCCTAAAATCAAAAGGGCGTAAGTGCCATTTTTTTGGTGAATACTAAAAGGGCGTAAGTTATTTTTTTTATGAATAAATAAATGTAGATTCAATTTTTGTAAATTTTTTAAAAATGGCACTCACGCCCTTTTTACTCTAGGCCAACGATGTGATGTGTGAATTTAAAAAAAAGAATTAATTGAAGAATTCGATAAAAAACTCATAGTAATAAAAAAAATATAAAAATGAGAGTCTTAAAAGATGGAAAATTTTAAATAGAAATGTTGGGGAATAAAATGAAAAATTAAAAAAAGTCGAGGTTACAAGAAAAGAAAAAAATGCATAAGAAAAGAGGAAGATTATTGTTCTTATTGTTCCTATAATGGTATGTAAATGAAGACGAATAATTTTATTTCAATTTTAACTACACAAAAAAAAAACTTCAATTATGTACTATGATTTTCTAGAACTTGAGGAAGCCAGAATAAAACAGACGGAACGTCGTTCATTTTACAATTAATTAGTATTGTTAAATTCAATATTTCCAACGTCCCATGATCCCTGCATCTCAATTTATGAACATGGAAATAAACATCACAATAAAAAAAAAATTCACGTACGAAAAAAATACGAAAATAAAAATTTACCAATAATTCATAATTTTCCAAAAATTGAAAATGTTGAAATTCGTGTTAAATTTTATGATGTTAATGTTTATCTGTGTTATTTACCCCGGCTTCTGTTTTGAAAAAGTTATGACCATTGTCAATTCTTGAAGCGGAATGAATCATTAGATTCCAAATGCGTTGAATAAAAAAATATCTCGATACTCAAAATTTTCCGTGAATAGTCCAAAGGGACTTTCCCGTCCATTGGGACCCAGTCGATATTCGATGTGCTTGTGAACAGTGCTGGAAAGAGAGGGTTGTTGTCAACTCCCAACATGCCCTGCCTCGATTAATCAATGGAGGAAGCCAGGGAGAGAGCTGAGGGGCAAATGGCGTTTCGCGGTCAACGAACGTTTTTCTATCTCTCTCATACATAGAGAAATTGTCGATTCAAACTGCATCGTGGTCACGAGTGAGTGAAGTGACTCCAGATTGGCTGCAAGTTTTGATGAATTTAAGGAGAGAGGTTTCACTTCTTTCATAATTTGACACTAGTGATTATTCATGAGACACGAAAATCATTTCTCGGACATTGGAAACAATGAGGAAATTCAGAAATTCCATTTGCATGGAAATTTGGGAGGCGATTATTCATAATTACAATAGGCGTTGTTCAGGAGAATGCATGTTTCCAATTTTTTCATTGGGAAACTCGAAAGAAATTATAAAAATTGGGTAAAAAAATTAATTCGGTGTTCAGATTCTAAATCGAGATTTTCAAATCAAAATTAAGGGCTAAAATCATTTTCCATGTATTTTATTTTTGTTTTACTGATTTAAAAAAAAGCGGGCTAAAAACGATTTTTACCAAATTTATTGTACCTCTTGCAATTTTTGATGAAAGTTAACAAAATATAAATGAAATTCATGGGAAATGAACTCAGCTATCATTTGCGACCATCCCCAACGCGTTACGACAACTAGAACCGAAGATATTCCCAAAAAACTGAAACTTCCCAAAAATGAAAAAAAAGGTTTCTCCCAATTTTCAGCTGAAACACGTTAATCATTCAAGTACAATCAAACTTTACCCCTTTCCCATGATTTTCATCACAATTTCCTAATTTTCTGCAACAAGAACCCGAAACAGTCCTCCCGCATTCATCCGCAAATTGGCCCAATAGAAGAGCTCCGAGAAGCTCAACAATATTCAGTCTGCATTAGAATAATATCCGTCAATTATCATTGAATTCTATAACAATCCGCAATAACGATCGAAGAATAACGAACAGTAACTATTAGCCGAACAAAGACCATTGAAAATGACAAAGAACCTCCCCCGATAATTAACAAAATTCACCAATGATTAACTACAATTATCCTACTCCTCTCTCAATTATTAAACTACATCCTTAACAACGAGAATCCAACGAAGATCTGATAACTACAGACGAAATCCACAGTAAAAGCACGAGATACTCCCCGATAAGTTTTATAACAATGAATTTGAAAAGCCATGAAAATATTAAGACACGTTTAAACGTAAATAACTGTTGGGGATTTGAAGCTAACTCGTAGACTTTCGGGGGTTAACCAGTATGACGTAACCCAGATTGTCGTTATTACACTAGGAAGAGTTATACGGTGGTTCATAAGCCCCTCTCTCTCAAGAGGATATCTCCTCTCCCCCTCCACCTTCCTCTTTCTCTCTCTTTCAACTAGATTACTGGCACAGGTTCCCCGTAGCTCCAGGTAACATCTCTGGAGTTAGATAGGCACATCGTGAGCATAAGTCAGCAGCTTTATCCCCCCAGCTACACGTTGCATTAACGGCCACCTAGCTTTAATTCCATAGATACTCTCTCCCTTGCATTTTCCCCTCTATCTTTCTCGCTTTTGGTTAAACTTTGTCTCTCTCACTCGTCGACCAATGTAAAACAGGCAACTCTCTCTTCTGCGTTATTCCTCGTTCATCGCCACACAGTTTCACCAACAATGAACTTTATTGTCTCATTAAAAGTGACACAGAATATATACTAACGTCGAGCATTGTACGATGTAAAAGGTCTCTAAGAGTTGAGTTGGAAGGGCATTTCAGGAGCTGGTGCAAAACTTACAGTCAACTTTTATTACTCGCGTCTATGAGACACGCAAAACACTCAACTTCAACTTTTTTTTATTCTTGGTTGAATCAAGTCTATGGAAGCTATGTTCTTGTTGTCGTGACCCATATAACTTGAATGGGAGTAATTTTGTTCTTCGTTCATTACTCATATGATTGTAAATGTCAGGTATGCGAAAGGGATATTTTTGCTTTGGAACTGTCAAAGACGAGGCTTTTTTCCTCGTAAAAAAAATGTTATATCGTCGTCGTAGAATGAAAAGGGCGTAAGTGCCATTTTTTTCTTGCTGAATAATAAAAGGGCGTAAGTTAGTATTCTTATGGAAAATTGAATGTAGATTCAATTTTTTGAGATTTTTAAAAAATGGCACTTACGCCCTTTCGACTCTAGGGCGACGATATATGATTGTTGAATATATCACAGAATATATTACCCCAATATAAATTCATATATGTCGAAACTTTATAGATTTGTAGATTTATTTTCACACACTACAAATATATATTTTCATATATTTTATACTGTATATGGCATTTTTGTGCGATTTACGGACAGTGAAAAGAGAAAGGTCATAATTTTGAGGATTGAGAATTCTTCAAGTTATAATTTATGAGCTGATCGCGTATTTTGTAAAATTCCTCGAGGTTTCTGCGAAGCAAAAATGTTTGAAACCGAACATATGAATTAATTTAAAAAAATCGAGATCAAAGTGATGCATTAACTCTACTGATCATCAGAAAAAAATTGGCCAGAATTTCTTTGGTCGAAAATATCTATTTGACATTTCATAACCACATGATTACCTTTTCACAATGCTTCAAAACCTCAATACATCCGACTCTCCCTGTGAACGTAATCGGATTCGAGCGAAACGAAAAAAAAAAAAAAAATTGAATAGAGGCAAACGATTTCATATAGTAGGATTATCGTAAAATGTTCAATGCACATAACACAAAAAACATGGAAGAATACCACTCCCATAGAATACATAGGTGATATTGCGTTTTAATTGGAAAATGGGTATTTCGACTCGACTTTGTGATTCAACCTATTTCCTCAACCTCGCCCTTCCTCTCTTGTCTACCACAGATCGCTTGCCAGTGTCCTGTCACTCGGATTGACGGACGTCGCGTGCTGTATCGAAAATCCCGTACATCTATCTAAGCCACCCACTGTCATTCCTATTTTGTTTCTGTGATTTCTTTGATTTTTGTGTATAACACAATTCCCTATGAAACAAATGATTGAATTGAATATTCCTAATCACGGGTTGATGGGAAGTGTTTGAACAGAACTCAACAATAATTTTGAAAGAATGGAGAAAATCAGTAACATTTGCACTTTGTTTATTACTTTCAACATTCTTTTGGAAAATTTGTGGAAGCTCGTCTCAATAAGACATGTAAATGTTAACTTCTACCATTTCAACACAAAGATACAATAACAACACTTGCAATTTTTCTTTCTGAATAATAAAAGGACGTAAGTTAATATACTTATGAAAAAATTAATGTAGATTCAATTTTTGTAGATTTTCAAGAAATGGCACGTACGCCCTTTTGACTCTAGGACGACGATATGTAATTTCAATAATAACTTTTTCAACATTCATGATTTAAACATTTTATCATTTAACACATTCTAACATCATTTTTATTTTTTATGGACCCAATGACTTGATTTTGACAATAGATTTGGAATTGTCTATGTGTTGAATTTGTGTGTGTTGAAGATGGATTTTGAATTTGTTTTTGTTATTTAGACGTGTAAACCTCCCTTTCCTTTTTTTCCGCATCTTTATCTTCTTCAAAACGTCAACAAATTATTACAACTTCTGATGTTCTTAATTTTCAGCTTGGCGGAATGAAAGAGGGCGACTTCATCGTCAGTATCGGCGAAAAAGACGTTAAATGGGCTTCCCACGAGCAAGTTGTACGCTTGATCAAACAGTGTGGAGACTCTATCAGTTTGAAACTCGTCACACCAATGGACAGAAATTATTTGAAGGTGAAAAATTGATTTCCTTATAAATTGACCATGAAATACAATCATAGTGATATCTAGAATGGAAAGAATGAAATATCTAGATCGGTAGAAATAAGAAGAAGACGATAGACGATAAGTAGGAGTTTGGCGAATAGAAACAGAGCAGCGGGAAATACGGGATTGTTGAAGCATTGAGAAAAAGTTAATTGAAAACTTCAAAATGTAGTGCAAAAAAATATTTTTTCAAATCTTCGAAGATAAATAACGTTCGTCATATTTGCAATTTATACAAGATGACACTTCGGTTATCAGTTGCACGGAAATGAATACACTGAGAAAAACAAATTCTTGTTGCCAGAAAATTCACTTACATGTAGAAAATTTACTTCGCTCCAGAAAATTTCGATATATATAGATATATAATTGCGAAGGAGAATTTCGTTACCACTACATTATTTACAAGAATTTTTTTTTCTCTGTGTGCGGTAAAACATCGATTTCAACGAGAGTGAATTCCCTGTATTTTTTAAATAATAATTTGAATGGCTCATGAAAGAATTTTCAAATGATTAAGCAATAGAAGTGGTAAATACTATCAACATGAATTTTTGCGATAAATCGACACCGATATTTATTGGCGGAGTTCATTTTATGTGTCATTTAATATTGCTGCAACTGTTGCATTAAACATTTGTTTAAACGATGGCTAGAAGTCATTCTTATGACGAATTTGATGTCTTTTCCATTGCTTCATTCCTCAATTCATAGCAGGCATTTCTCGGTTTCGTCATTGGTTGAGAATGTGGGAATTCTTTCACTCATAATTCAAATGACTAGAATTTCATAATTTTGCTATTTGTGTGTTCTGAATTTTCCCCTCTTCATTACCGCCAAATTTCAAACGAGTATTGACATTCTTCATCAATTTCTGCCTTACCCACCTCCAGCGTCGGTAATCGATTAATTGCGCTAAAAAGTTCCGCTTCTTATACAAACTCGTGATCAATGTTTTGTATAATTATTTCCATTAGCTAAATACTAAATACTAACGCTAATTTCTTACAACAGTTCGCTAGAGTGGTTCAAATTTAATCTAGAGTGGAAAGGGCGTAACTACACAGCGATACGTCCCGGAATTCCCAAATCATGTCGAATCCCGAAAAACGCAAAAAAGGTGCACATACGACCCTTTGCTTTCAGATCCTCGATATGTACGGATTGAATAATTTAATAATGAATTGATCAAGAAATGGAAAAAAGCACGAAAAAGCAGATCTCCACGACATTTTTTAGTCGTTTATTTTGATCCACCGGAAGGAAAGATATGGTCGCCCTAGAGTCAAAAGGGCGTAGGTGCGATTTTTTTAAAAGTCTACAAAAATCGAATCTATACTCATTTTTTCATAAGAATACTAACTTACGCCCTTTTATTATTCAGCAAGAAGAAACGGCATTTAATTCCAGAAAGAACCAAAAAACGCGTCTTCCCATTGTCTTGAAATTGTTTCGTTATTTCATTACTGAATTGCCATAAGGAAATAACTGGAATGATGATAATACATATCATCCTAATTGCATAAAATTAGCGAAAACATAGTGAAATAGTTGAGTAACAATGACTTCATGAATATCTTAATTACAGAAACCAGCAAAGTCATGTAATCATGACAAAGGTAGTGTATCAGCGAGTAGTTCATCAGGTGTATCATCCGGTCAGCCGAGTCCAGCGGGTTCTGTGACAACAGCGCATGTTGCAAGACGAATTCCATGGAATCCATTCAAAAAATCGAGTCAGAGAGACAGCAGGGATCTAACATTTGACAATGTCATTCTCAGATGATCCGAACGAGACCTTCAACCCTAGATTGATCAATGAGTTGAGTTATCTGCTGACGGATTTGCCGCAATGTTCTTTGAACTGCGACGTTGCCTAAATTACTCTTCACCGCGCGGTGCGCTGTAGCACGTTTCCGGCAACGTTGCTTGACAAAAAATGTGTTGAGGAACGGAAAACATTTTCCGCTTAAATTTATTCTGGATAACTTTTGATTATCAATTTAGGGTTAAATTACTCACTGAATCATGAAATTGAAGAGCCGAAAAAAGAGGAAGACGAACGTAATGAAAAAATCAATGATAGTAATGAGAAGTTCGCCATATTGTGTGAGTTTGATTCGCTTTGCCACATTGATCCACAAGTTTACTTGAAAATTCATTCATCAAACAATAAATTTTGAAGAAAAGTGTAAATAGTTGAATCTCTGCGATACTCTAGATGAGTACGTTCATCGGCCATTGTAGATGATTTAGTATTAAAAAAAATGTGAAAACTGTGGGATTAATGTTGGCGACCGATATTTTTGTCCGTTTGAAATGAAAATTGAATGAAAAATTGTAATGCCAAATTTCACTGTAAAAATCCGTTCTACGTATTTAAAGATAAACAATTTTTTTTGTATAATTATTAAGCGAATGCAGAATAATGTTTGCATGAACGCAGCCATGTACACAAAGCCTCGTGAAGAAAACCGTAAGGAGGAAGGAAAAAAAGTAATAATAATTAAATAATATTTTTTGTTTAACAATCAATTTCTTTTGCCAATGTGCCAATTAATTCCGAAAGAAGATGTATGAGTGAGAGAAAATTATTTTTGAAAGAAAAGGATAATAAAGAATACTTTACAACCTCCAAGTATATTCAAAAATTGTACATAAATAGAAGGAACAGTTGTGCATTTTGTATGAAAAAAATTATGAAAATTGAATGAAAAATAATAGTTGTCCTGTGCTGTAAAATAATTGCCTACATAATCGAAATAAAGTGAATGAAAAAAAATCCATAATTTTGCATCAAATTTACTCATAATTTACCGACCGTTTTACTAATTTCATGCAATGAAAATTCGATGTCGTAATAGATTAAATTATTTTTATAATTCACATTGAAATACTAAAAATGGAATGTTGATTTGTGGAGAAATAAAATTGTATATTGTAGAGCTTTATATTTTGAAATAGAGCCTTCACCTCGAAGTTACAATGCAGGGCGATGCACTTTCTTTCCTGCACGGCAGTCTTACCGGTTTTTAAGGTCAGTGGAGAAAGTACAGTTTGGCTGTTTTTTTTTCCTATGTAAAACCGCATTGAGATGGATAAAGAGTCTACACATTGTGATTCATTCTGTTGAAGTGATGCGGATTGATAAAATGAGTCAAATCTACTTGATGACCGGTTATTGTCAGATGCCTCGAAAAAATAAAACAACGAATTGAATTCGCACTCAAATATACGACAAGCAATAACTTTTATAGTGCTATATCGATTTTGTACTCTTCTGTTTCAATGCTTTTATCGGCAAGTGTTGATTCTTCTCCATAAAAAAAACCATCAATTTTTTTACTAGCTAAATCTTTTAATTCGTAAGTCAACAGTAGCTGCCGTTGTCTGGCTCGTAAAATTTCGAGAATCTTGTCACTATAATTGTTTTCGTAACCTTTATTGAAGGTTTTGTCTTGCTAATACGAACATGGTCGTTTACTTTGTATTTGAATAGACGTGGACGATGTTTTTTGTTGGTACGCTTACGTAATTCGTCAATATTTTGAACAGCTATATAGGCATTTTGAAGAGTCAACGAGGTGGGAGTTTATTTTCATCGCATTGAGACGTGTGTTATTATATTCGTGGATGAATTGTTCCAGAACATCAATATAATGATAGGTTTAGGAATATATAAAATAACGCAAGTGTTGATTTTTCTCCATAAAACAAACCATCAATTCCTTAACCAGCTAAATTTTCTAGTTCACAAGTTGATAGTAGCTGCCGTTACTTCGCTCGTACAATTTTGGAAATGTCGCAACTCCAATTCTTTTCATAACCTTTCTCGAGGGTGTCTTTGGTCCTACTGATACGAACATGGTCGAATGACTATGTTCAGTGAATACGTTGTATTTGAATAGACGTGGACGATAGTTTTTTGTTTGGACGCTTACGTAATTCGTCAATATTTTGAACAGTTATATAGGGATTTTCAAGAGTCATCGAGGTGGGTGTCATTTTAAGGTAGTTGAAATTGTTATTTTAGAAAGACGAATGATAAGAACGATCGGCGGGTAATTTAAATTGACATCGTGCTAACGATATTTTTTGAAGAACAAAGTATTTTCAATCTATTCTACACGGACAATTCTCCTAAAGAATCTTTCAAGAGGGAAATGTTCTAGAAGATTTTTCTGAGATCATTCATTTTTATCGTTTTTTTTCCTGGGGATTTAGGTCGATTAGCTCTCGAAATCTACTGGAAACGGAAACTTTGTTAGCTTTCATTTTCTTCAACAGAAAAAATTACCAATTAAAATTCTCTCATTTCACTTATGTTTCAAGAAATTCAAGAACAACTGATTAATGAAGCACCAATTGAAATTGAAGCAGCAAATTCTCGTGATTATTCCAACCGATAATTTCGATCGGTTTTTTCTTGTAGCCCGCAGTTAAATATCAAGCATCCATATCATGCAGCAAATATAACGAAATTTCGAAACTTTTCGAGCGACAGGAAATTGCAGTGAAGGTTCTGGCAAATTATTTATTAAGAAAAAAAAAACGTACAGATTAGTAACTGAGAAGCAGGCTAGATCGATTGTGCAACTCCTCGAAGTGAGGACGTCTTTGGTGCGAGTGAAAGTCGCGGTACAAAAGACACGCGACACTGAAACGAAACTGGCTATCTAAACTTCAAAAATTCTAGTTTTTATTTCATAATTAGCATTCTTTCATGGCTCCGTTGATTATCATTTCTTCAGGGCTTCACCTGTTCCTTTTCAATTTACAAGAGCGTGAGTCTTCTCACGTATGAAAATTTTTGTAGGAAAATCGTTTCATGAAAGATTGGAACGTTTCTTATAAAAAAATTCTCATATTGTTTTCAATCTTCATGCACACGGTTCATGCGATTAAATTCTATGAGAAAAAGTTGGAATAAAAAAATTAGAAAATGAGTAAAGATTATGCAAAGAAAAACGTCGAAATCGAGAGAATGTTCGTATTCCTTGCTATGTCGGGCACGTACCCAACTTCAACGTTTTTTTGCATAATCCTCATTCATTACTTCGATTTTTTTATTTCTATCTCATTCATTTTCACCAATTAATTCTCCTTCCTTAATTCTTTATAGTGCCAATTGATTTTTTACGGTAGTGAGTTCAGGTGTATCTAGTTATTTTCGAGAGATCATTTATTGAATCTTGATTTTAGGATATTCCCAAAACCTTCCTTGAGTAACTATGTACATATTTCCCTAATAGTTCAGATTTTTACATTTTTTCATCGGAGATAGGATCTGTACAAACGCGAAATATTGTGGTTATGTAATCAGTGAGGAAAAGTTGAAAACGATTCATCATCATATCTGTTATAATAATACAAAATAAGATAATGATGAAGTGTCATCTGTATATTGTCGCCGTAGAGTCAAAAGAGCGTAAGTGTCATTTTTAAAAAATCCACAAAATTTGAATCTTCACTCATTTTTCCATAAAACGTACGCCCTTTTATCATGCAGCAAGAAAAAATGGTACTTGCGCACTTTTGATTCTACGGCGACGATATTATAATATACGGATGAGAGCTATTGATGAAGGAAATGGGGCGAAAACGAGAATAGGTTTTTTTTATAGACAGTTTATTTAACTTTTATTTTAATCCTTTACGTGGGAAAGGCTTTTTTCCCAAGTCGCCTCTAGTGGCGTTTACTGATACTAAAAACATGCTTACACTGTCAGAAAATTGAAAATTGATTTGTCATGGAAAATTCAAGAATTACAAGATTTTTAAAGTTTGATAAGCATTGAAATTTCCAAAAGCAATCTGAATTGGCAAATGCAAATAAAAAATTAAGCAACATATGAACTTAAATTTTTGATTGAGCGGGAATTCAACGCAATAGGGCCTTGAATTTTTACGAATTGCCTAAAATTTCATTTATTCACTGAATAATTCCACGTGGGAAGAAAGTCATGGCGATTCCGCCAAGGCAATTGGCCATGACCAGAGACAAATCTATAAACAATTCTGGCGACTAATTATTCGTGAATGTTTGTCTGCATACCTTTCGATACCAGAAAAGTCGTAACATTCTGTCATGGCAAAAAGTGCGAAAAATGTACGGAATCTAGCCAAGCGTCCCTGAAAAGTTACTCTTTCGCACATTGTGATGAAAACAATATTAAAATAATAATATAA
>JABSMS010018640.1:0-11620 GCA_018902275.1 Aleiodes sp. PSUC_FEM 10030003
GCGATACAGTTTATTCCGCTAATTACAATATAGATGTATTGATATATATATACATATATAGGAAGAAGAAAAAAAACAAAGAACAAAATGTGATACAACTATGTAGACTTGATTACATGTGAATATTTAATATATCTTATCATCTAGTATATTTTCAGTCATTTCAATTTTGACTTTACATTGGTTGATAAAGTCGTTAATTATTATTATAGCTTTCTTATTGATTTCGACGAATGTAATAAAAATTCAATGAAACGATGCAATATCCCTCGCAATTACTTCATGTTTATTCGTGCATCCAATAGAGACGATGCACATTCATGAATAAGCTAATAGATTTTACTAGTACGAAATGGCCAATTCTCGTCAACTAGATTTCAACAACAATCAATTCCAAACACAAAACCCGAATGAATTTTCCTTGTAATAATGCATACAGTTGACAGAGTTCAATGAATTATTTCACCGCTCATTTTGTAATTCCGAAAACTACAAATGACAAGTATCATCGATGAAACGACACGAGACCATACAATACCGATATAAATATCCTTTCTCCAATGAATCCAATAAAATGACATCGATAATATTCTTCAATTATAAAATGTGAATTATTAAATATTATTATCATATTCTCTTAATTATGAAAATTTTAACGAATGCAATACGAATTCATTGGACGTTATTGTAGTCACGCTAACGAAGATATTGCATGAGATGGATGTATTAGAACTGACGTGAAGCACTGATTATCTTTCCTGCGGTTTGAAACAATACAACAGAAGTAATTCACGAGCCATCTCATCTCCTTTAGTTATAACTGTACATTTACAATGCCTCCTGGCATTGCATGTCTGGAGATTCAAACGTGGGAGGATCGGAGAGTGGGGGGGGGCTTAAATACTTGCCCTTAATGAAGTTTTATAACAAAGAGAGGGAAGCGTAGGATAAAATTATTTCATGAATAAAAGGGAAGAGAGAATTTTCTCATTTTGCTTTCGTTAGAGAGAGGTTTAATGAAGTTGATGTATATTTGAAATCATAATGCATTTTTGTTCAATTATGGACAAGAGTAAAGAATTTTCATGGAAGTCCTCATTGGAGGTATTTTTGAGAATTTTTTCTTTCGTGTATCGAAGAAAATTTCTTTATTGCAATAAGATGATATTTAATTTTCATAGAAATAAGTTGCAGAAACTCAAACGGATATTCAACTAACTTGGAGGAATACCAGCCCTTCAAAGTTATGCCTTTGGGGTTTTAATATACTATATTTGAGGATCTGTAATATTTTTCCGACGTCCAAAAGCATATATACTGGCATACGTGACTTCTAATCCAAATGGAAGTTACTGGACCGAAGCAATTCAAATCAGAAATCTCAAATAGCCCTCCGGCTGTCATCTACTACATCTCAGGCCTCTTTCTACGTAACTCACCTCGTCTTTCAACTCTGTATAAACGAAGTACTACAGTAATATCTCATTCACAGTTGAATTGTATGCATCAAATATTTATTTCTATATTTGATTTCAACGAATTTATTCTGGTATTAGTTTCAAAGAAAACTATTTACAGTTAATCGAATATAAATTGACGAAACCAAAGGAAGTTAAATGAAGATATTCCAATTTGAACATTCGAATCAATTTTAACATATGAACTCGACAGTTTCACAGCAACTTGAACTTTCTAATGTTTTTTCTAAAGATTTCCTTCAAATTTTTACGTTATTGATTGCAACATATGTATCATCTTTCATTTTTGAGAGCCAGCGCACAATTTGCACGTATAAAGAACATTTTCTCGGTGATGACTTCAAATTTCGCGGCAGAATACAAAGCTATCAATGGGCTTATTTCCACCGGGAATTGTGTGAGACGAAACAGGAAGTAATTCTCCAGTAGAAATGGGGAGATGGGTATTATGTGTTTCACGGAGTTTGACGGTGACTTGAGCAACGATTATTTCAATTTTATTATAACCAGGGCCCGGACATTGGTATAAATAAGAGTATCGGCAGCCTAGCTCATACCTTGGTTACGTGAATAAACAAACAGTGAAAAATGGCAAATACTCATGTGAATGACACAATGGTATTAATTCCAATTAAATTTATGAATTAATTAAATGAGTGATGTGCGCGGATAAAAGCGAGTGCTCGTTAGTAAAAATATGCAGTGAGTGAAGATTAAGGAAAGAGGTATTTAGAAATAATTTTTTGATGAACAAAAATACTCTCTTGAAAATTTGATTTAGATTTTTTAAACCATTCATCAGATGATTATTAAACGGAAAGAAATTCCCGATGTTCTCCTAACAATAATGATATTGTTGAGATCTTTTGTGTAATTGTCAAAATGAATTTTAGTATGCAGTGCAAGATAGGCAGTGAATATAACTAAGAATGCGCAAAAATTTGGAAGGTGAAAGCAGCAATGCAGAATGTTACTACAACTATATGGTTGACGTTAAAACTTTACTACTCCCAGTCTCTTGAAGATAGTAAATTTTTTTTCATACAAATAACCCAAATCATCAGTCATTTTATAATTTTCTATTAGTTTATCTATAATTTTTTTTAAATACTCACTTTCACCGTAGTAAATTGATATAGTATGATTGACTACTTTACAGGATAATGCTAACTTGTCGTATCGGGAGTTGGCTTACCGAAGCAAAAATTGTTGAGGTCTTTTTCTACTATAGCTTCACAATTACCAAAATTATATTTTTCTCTCAGCGTAGTCATAAGCACACATGGAAAGTAATCCAAAAGATAGAGATATCGCTCAGCTTTTCGGTGGAACAGTCTACATCCAAGATTAACGCGAACGCGCGGCTCAAAAATCTTAATTTGGAGAACTTTCACGCAAACAAAAGGAAGTTATTTGCGTTCAGAGACTTTCCTTTCAGTATGCTTTAATCAATCACTATTCTTTTATTCTCTTGCAATCATGATAGTAATAACAATGTTGCTTTTTCCCTTCAAAAGTGGACAGATCAAGCGTTGACAAACGATTCACATTCATCACTACCATAGTAGCATAGATAAAGCAACTCCTTTCTTTTTATTCTTCTTTTTCATACGCAACCACTGAGCTGACCGAACGCAGCCATCTGTATTCGCGATCTATGAGAATGCTTTTAACGTTTTATCACTATGGCCACTTCTGGGCGGATCTGCCTCCGCCCTTATCCAGACATTTCAGTCTCTACTATTCTTTTACGGTCTTGTCTTTTCCGTTTCTCTCTCTCCTTTCTTTCTTTGTCGCTCTCACTGTCGATTTTCGTTTACCTTGGATTTAAATGGATCCTCTGCTTTCATTCTTCCTCAGGAATACCTTCTGCCGAGTCTTCGTATATTTATGTATACAATGTAAAATTTTATTTGGATCAAAATTGGTTGAAATTATATTTTTTTAAATATCATGAAACTATGGACAAACTTTTGAAGAACTTTATGAACAAAAAATATATCAAGAATTTATGGATTTTTGTTTGTTTTCAAGCAGAATTAAAATATAGTATTTTCATCGAGAAAAAATATATTAAGCGGATTTTATTGGAAGAATTTATTAGCATTCGGGCACTAACTGAAATACAACGTGACGTTTGTGGATGGAGGTGGGTTTGAAAAGATATAGAGAGTGGGCTTGGAATACAGCAGTGGTTTTTTCCGAAACTCGAAAACACTTTAACGCGCCGGGGCTGGTCGGAGACGCATCAATCAAGCTTTCAAGGGTACGTATAACTTCCGGTTTGGGAGGGGTGGAGTCGAAAAAAAGGAAAGAGAAACGATTGCATACTTTTTACACATTTCAGAAGTCGTAGAAACATTCTTCATTCATTCTACTAATTTTTTCTGTCATTTTGGAGTGAATAGAAAAAAAAAATCACTCACTAATATTATGAAAATGGAACTGAAAAGCAATAGCAAGTTGACATTCACAGAGTTGCTTCGTTTTCTGCTGGACTGGAGCAATGTAATATCAAAGTAAAATCAAAGAGTATGGATAACGGAATAATATGGAAACTAAAGGGGTATAATAAATATAAGGAGAAATCCTGTGTTACCAAAGTGAAATACAATGAGAAGCTAGGATTTGGTATTGTAGTAACAGCTAAGTAAGCATCCCCGGTGGAATAAGTGGAGTTTGGGATTTCAGAGGAGAGAGTGAGAAAACTACAGTAAATGCAAAAGTATGTGTGTCCCTTAACCTGAAGATACTAAAAACTTTTTGCATATGAAATCGTCTAGTTCAGATGAATTCCATCTTGAATGACTCCTTGGGGTACTATTTTTACTTAATCTTTTGTAAAATGACTAATTCACTGATGTCTAACTGATTTTACATGTCCCTTGGCAGTTGTGGATTCTATTAGCATCGCTGATATCATTATGCAACTTTTAGATTGCATTAAACTATAAATTCACAAGTTCATTAAAGTTTGCAGAAATTGTTAATATAATTTTTGCATTCTGAAATTATGAAATTTCGAAAATTTTAAGAAAAAAACTGCAAATTCATCAATGAACTGAATGTTGGTGTTCCTTTGTAATTGGAAGGAATATAGGTATATGTATATATATATTTACATTCGACGCAATGCCTCTCAATCAGTTTTACATTGATGTACTTCTACAACGACAGTGAAAAGATGTACTATATCGACGAGTTGGTACAAACACGAATGAAATTCAAATTGAGCGCATGAATATACATAACACGTTTATTGGTTAACTAAATTGATGATAAAGAATGATTTTTCATTCAAATATTAATGGATAATTAAATTTGTATAACCATATTTAAATATATTCATGTGTTTATTCAATTCAATTTGACGATTAAATTATCGAAATTCCATACTATCGCTGGAATCTAGAAAATTGGCATTATGTAAGTAGCACAAGAATTACAAAAACGGATAGAAACTAGGAAGAATATAAAAGAGACATGAGAATTTAGGATGGTAGTTTCTTTTCCTGGTGAGCTAAAAGAAAGAAAAATGAAAAAGATAAGACATTCGACCAAGCAGAACATTTCGAATGAACATAGCAGAATGCGCTTAAGTCGAATCGATAATCGTTGAGAGTGGAGAAATCGTAGTGTGCTAAAATTGTAGGAGTAGTTTATACCAAAAAGCGCTACTACTGCGCGTTCTGTGTGGGTCTTTACCAGTTGGCTGTTCAATGGAATTTTTCGGTTCGGTATCCCGAGAAAATTTATTACTGGGTCACAGCTTGGAACGCCATGAACACTGCTCTAGCCGTGGCAATACCCCTGGCTTGTTATCGTTTCGAACCTTTTGGCCCCCGATCGATTTTCCCTTCTCAAAAGAAGACCAAGTGTACTTACCTATGTACCATATATTAAATCCTACAAAAGGAGAGACACATATTCAGGGCACAATTCTTGAATTTTGATATTCAAGTTATTCATATTATTCCGGATGATAATTTCTACTAATTTCTCTGACAGGTGAACTCTAGACAGGAACCTTATTCTTGACAATTGACGAATTCCTTCCGTGCACAAAATTCAATTCGTAAACAGAATGTCTAAAGAAAAAGTTCGTTGACGGATTATTGTTCATATGGACAATATTTTTAATCATCATGCAGATGGAGAGCATTCGCGGATACGTTTATATTCTTATGCAACAGAGGATATGTTTTTACTGTCGCAAAAAAATATAAAATATTCATATGCGCCGGACTGTTAAAACATTCGTTGATTGCGACTACTGATTTCTCATTAATTTTTGATTCCTGAACATCAGGATTGATTGCAATGAACGCAATGAAAAAGTTTTCTTTGTTTGATTCACATGCACTGGATTTTTACTCTCTTGTTCATCACTTTCTATTGATAATTCATTTAGCTTTCGCATTTCTAGTTCACAATCATTGATATCTTTCTTATTAATTACTCTCAGTTACTATGCGACCATCGACCAATGCCAAATCCAACTAAACCCTCATTCGTTTGTATGAAACCTCAATTGCAAATCCAGTTACGGAATGAAACTTTGTGAGGAATCACAATCCGATTACAAATTATTTCTCCCACGAAATCATCTCGTTATAGCAGAATTTGGATAAATGTCGTTTTTCGTGGAATTTTGGAGAATGTTTATAATGTTCGCTAAATTTATTAGGATCTCACGCCATAGGGTTTTTTATATATATATATTGTTACTTTGTTAACAGACGTAAAGAGTGGGGGCTCCATTTGAATGTCGCTTTCTTGGAAAGACCGACCGGTGCTTGCCAAAGAGCCGACCTTTATCTATTAATTGATCTATTTATTTATTAATTTGGAATCAAAGTTCCGGCTTTTCGAGCACGCACTCTCCAGAGCTTCGTTTTGGGTTACAGTCTACAAAAATAATTGCATGTATTAAGCTTCGCTTTTTCCGGATCAGACGATTAAAGACCACAATATTGTTGGAAGTATATCGATATAGGGTTTGCTTGGCAGGAAACGAAATCCCGCCACACGTCGTGAGCTGTAAGTCGATCACGATCAAGCTTAATACGAAAGATCAAGATTGGTGGAGCAATTGGAAAGGGGCAAGAAACAGTGAGCAATGAAGAGAAGAACTGATAAAAGAGGTAGCTGGAGACTTAAACAAAGGAAGCTGCGGATAACTTGGTAGAATCGAGAAGATAACAAAACAGGTAGAAGTAGAGGACAACAGACAAAAAATGCAAAATTCTGACAATGATAGACAAATCACAATAACAAACCAAAATTGAGTAACCATCTGCGGGATAAAATTTACAAGTAGCCAAATAAAATAAGTATTTAGACTATAATATCCATGGGAATTCAAAATATAAAAATGTACATTCTTCAGTATGAAAGGAGGATTGACAGTGGTTGTAAAAAATAAAAAATATAGCGTTAAGAACTTCGATAAATGCCGTGAACAATGAAATAAATGAAACAATCATTTTTGGAGGGATCAATTTTTTTTTCTAATTCATTTGAACAGCTTTTCCACCATTTTTATTTATTCAAACGATTCGTCACTTATTGTCAGTGGGTGAAAATTCCCCTTTCTATATCAAAAAATTCGTTGGACGCCATTGAAATTTACGGTGCAATTGCTACAAATTTTCTCGACTGTAACCAAAAATTATCGTAAATGACGTTAGTGAAAAGAAAAGGAAAGACGATAAAATTTTGGGCCAATTAACAGAATAATTTATGAATATCATTTAAGAAATCATTATTTTACTGTTACTATTTAGTTCCACAATTCTCACGGCAGCTGGGTTATTTTTTTTCGATTCTGCTCTCTGCATATAACGGAGCTTGTAAGCTGGTGTCAGCGGAAGAATTTCTGTACGGATAATCCAGAGTACTCTTTGGGATCCTCGCCAACATTGTCAGTAGAATTTTCCAGGACTATTATAGCATTAACATAATAAAATCATATATGTTATGCATAGGATAATAGCGGCGAGGTTTTTGTGTACACACAATGTTAACTGTAGTATTATTTTTATCTCTGAAATCATTTTTTATTTCGTCTGATATTGCGTCGAGTCGAAAAAATAGACTTCTAATATTAAAAGAAGTGATTTTGCTAACATTCTTGGACATAATCATCTCAAGAATCTCTCTCGACTGTGTTGGAGACGCTGTTAAGAGCAAGCATAATTAAATTCTTCATCGGAATTCTGTCTCTTAATTTGATTCATCCAATTTTTTAATAGTAATAATTGAATGGAATCCAATTAAATATGGAACTTCGATGTTGGTTTTTTACGTCAATCTACCCATACTTCCATTTACATATTCACGTATTCATGTTGATTAAAAATTTCTATGAAATTACAGATCCTGTTCATTATTTTCCAATGTATTGTTCCCCCCTATAAAGGAGACCATTTTTTAATTGAAAAAATTATTCAAATATTTTCCATTCAGAATTCACACAATCATTATTAGTTAAATTTCTGTCGTAATGAAAATTTCCGATCCAACAATTCCAATATTCAAAAATACTGTATGACAATGAATTGACGAATGAATAATTACTAGCTATTCTTCATTTGTTTCTTCAAAAATCCCATTCATATTCCATTCAGCATATTCTCATTTATATTTGATGAAAAAATATTGATTCTTCGAAATTAAAAAGAGGAGAAACAAAAACAAAAGCAAAGCGAAATGAAAAGAATAAAAATTTGTGAGTGAAAATTGCGTGACTGTGCTCCAACGATTCGCATTCGTAGAACGTGAATGGAAACAGTAGATGAGGTAACGCGCTATCCAATTTGATGACTGGATACACATCGATGAACACGGTCTGCGCTAAAGTAATTATTAACACCAATTGCATTGTAATTAAACAACGTTTTCTGACTCCTTCACCTCCCAATCATTTGTATTTGAATGCTACACCAATAATCGATCTCCGTACAAATCAGATCTTTCTTTATATTTTATTCAAACCAATATTTCTACCAAGCATATAAATATATCGCCGCCCTAGAATCAAAAGGGCGCAAGTGCCATTTTTTCTTACTGAATAATAAAAGGGCGTAAGTTAGTATTCTTATGAAAAAATGAACGTAGAGTCAATTTATTCAGATTTTTAAAAATATCTATATATATTTCTTAAATAATTTACTGTATCCATTAGTGAAATTGTTAAAAATGTTTATCATTGAGCTGATACTGAGAACATAATAAATTAACGTATAATTAATGAGAAATATACATAGATTGCAGCTAACACTGGAAAGTATTCCCAATTGACTCGTAATTATGTACAACTGATTCATAAAATATGATAATGGTTAGTTCCAACAGCATTTATCTCTCATTTGTACCATTTATTTCTTCATTCAATGAAAACTCGAATATGTTTGTATTTTTTTGATTTTCATTTTTTTTGAAATTCTTTTCCATCGCTCACTGATGTAATGTAGACAAAATACTGTTTAATTATTAAATGCAAATTGAATTTCTCAATTTCTCCGAATAATCCACCCATTTTTGAACTTTTACATATTTCATCCACTGTGGATGTTTTTTCTCTGAATCATATCAATAATTCGAATTTCCTTCAAAATTCTCATTAATACTGAAAACAATTTCCATTAAAAGCAATTAGAGTACTCTGAGAGATTCTCGCAAAGTAATATGATCAAACTCCAAATCACTCGTTCGGTGCATGCGAATTGAAAATCGATATTATCGAGAATGAATACAAATTCGTATTGAGTCGAAAGGTAATCCTTCATTACTTCCCCTCGATCTTTTTGAATTTTTCAATATTTTTTCTCTTTTCTAAAATTTGAAATCAACTATAACTGAACGATTCATTCATGCCAAATGGCTTCAACACGTTCACATTAGTATAAGCATTCATATAAAATTAATTTCTCGCTTTAATTCTCAAAATCGAGGTGTAACCATAATACTTTAGAATATAATTTCAAATTCCCAAATTCAATATTCTCAATTGATTTATTCGAAAACTATATAGACTTCAGATATAAATAATATTTTTTTGGCCTCAATACGATAAATAATCCCTAGAATTTTTTACCTCTCAAAATAGTCTTCCTCAATATTTATATTTATATGATTTTTCATCTGAATTCACATTGTTCATTGCAATTAGTTCTTACTCAAATATAAAAACTTTTCCTATCTGTCAACACAAATAATGTCGTAAACTTCATTCTACTTGTACAGTTTCGCTCTTTTGTATCCTGAGTCTGTTGGCAAACATCCATTTTAGCGGACTCTCAGACATCTTTTGTCTTAACATAATTGCTTTGGTGAAGTTACTCGAGTTACTTGATGATACGTGTTAACATGACTCTGTTCTAACACCTATTTGTCCAACGTACAAATTGAAATTGAATGATTAATACAATAATTGATGATTCTTTATTTAAAATGTACATTTAAAATTATTTTACATCGACAATTTCGTTATTCAAATTCAAACTCGCAATTGCTTTCAACGGCAAAAATAGTACTCAATAAAATACGCTAACTCTTCAAAAATGTTTAAAAAAAAACGCTCTTTCGAATTTTGAAGTTACAATGAAATGAGAGATTCACAGATCGGATAGTTATACACGGTTCTGAATTTAAAACCAGCAATTTTCACTGGTATCGTATTTAAATAAACGTATCAACACAAGCTGTAAACGAGAACGCTTTGATACTGTATCGAAAAAAAAAATAGACTTAGCAAGCGCAATCTGTTTTTCTCTTTAATCACCATTGGGGAAAAATACCCCGCGCAACGCGTAGCAAATAAACAACTCTCATGAAAAAATTAATTGAAAAAAAAATGGATTCATATAAATGTAAATTTTTAAAACTCCGTTCTGCTTTTAATTCATTCGCGCAGTATTACAATTTTCAGAAATTCAGAAATTCTGTGTATAACAAAAAATTGAAATGAAACGAAAAGAAAACAATTTTTTTCTCTTCCGATGTTCAAAAATAACCGTTACGGTCAAAAATTGTGGTTCATTACCAAAGTAAACGTTTTCCTGGTAAGGATTATCGAATATCAAAGTTTATTCTTCATAAAAGTTCTCTGAAATGGCATATTCAAATAGAAACAGTATACACCAGAAATATCCGGTTGCGCAAATTAAAAAAAAATTCTCATCATTTCCTTTTTCACAACTATCAATAAACATTGAAGTATTTATCGATCAAAGAGTATTATTCTTGCTATTGGAGCCTAAAATAATACTGTTCATACAACCGAATAATCCAATTCTTTTTTCAAATTCAATTACAATATTGAAGCAGCAGCATGAAAGCAGCTGATGTTATGCAATCACTATTGTTTCCCGTCTAAGCCCAGTGAGAAATGAAAAATTGTTGGTATCAAGAGACTAAGAGCGCAACTCAAGGAGAAAAACGAAGCGGAGAGAAAGAAAAAAATAAGTATGAGAGAATGGATTGTACAGGGCACACGGATATGTGACAGAGTGTTCTATTACCATTTTGCTTCCAGCACCTGTGTCCTCCAAACTCAGCTGTAGAGTGAATTTCTATCTCTGTCGTCGTTGATGTGACTCGTCCGTTTCATTGGCAATACAAGGGCAAAATCCCCCAAGAGATTTAAAAAAGATCTGGCGATAGTTCCTCGACCGACCGTTTCAACCGTCAACGTCTTATTAGACTATTGGAAAACGGATTGACAGGAATTCAATGGTGTCTCTACATTCGTGAATGCCCGAGGCAGACAGTAGAGACGTGCGGAGTTGTATCCATATAGATATATCTACGTATATTTTTTTCTTTTCTCCATACACAGGAAAACTTCGGATTCTGGGACAAGGAGAAGATCAAGAAGTTACCAAAGGGCTTTATTCTTATCAATTTTCAATATTCAGTATCATATACTTCGAACACTACAGTTTGTCATTCCTATGGTTTTCAAGGCTGATTTTATTGATTATTTTCAATCTTCTTTTAAGGTTGCTATGATTACTCTTGTTTAGGGAAAGGTGGGGTAGAATGGACACGCGGGGTAAAACGGACACATCTTAATTTGGAGGTTTTACGTTATGAAAATTTCTCGAAATCAAGGAAAACATTGAAGATAGCTTTTTTTG
>JABSMS010018651.1:0-11615 GCA_018902275.1 Aleiodes sp. PSUC_FEM 10030003
AAAAATTAAAGGTGTATAAAAACTGAAAGCCCCATACTTTTGCCTAAAAAAATAATTTTAAAAGGAAATTTCCCTGGCTTTTCAATGAGAAGATTTAAAAAAATTCTATGGTTAAAATCATCATTTTGATGTCCATTTTGTTCCATCTTCCTCTAAATACAAAAACTTGAGTGTATTTTATCTTTTTCCTTTGAGAATGTGTCTCTTTATAGAACAGAAATTGTTTATTTATTCCTTATAAAATCATGTCTGTCCTATTACTGAATGATATAATCTGTCTTACTCAATGCACCGAGAGAGCAAAGTACTAGGATTCAGTAAACGAATTGTTTTGCGACAAAAAGTGATTGAAACGATCAAATATAAATTTCCCTCGAAGAACGTTCATTTGCAACAAGGCAAATTTCGTGGCGGGAGATACACCGCTTCTGAAAGGATAACAAAGTTATTTGTTGCAATCGTTTTTTGTCGTAAAAACACCAAATTACTAGATGGTAGCATTTTTTTCCTTGTGAGAAGGGTTAACACTCATTCTGCATTGGAAATCATCATTGATGATGAAAAGGAATATTTGCAATAGTGTTATTATTTTCGCAGACAACAGAAACAATAAAAAAAATTGAGGGGTCCATTTTGCCCCACCCTCCCCTATTTCTTGTTGAAGAATAATTTTCTATCATTACATTACACGTTTCATTAAATAATTCGGAGTCTAATCCCTATAAAAAATTTGTATAATGACCTTTTTTGTTGAGAGCGACAAAAAATTTATCACCCGAATTTCCTTTTCTTCTCTACGTTCGTCGCTATTCCAAGGGAACTGCTTTAAAAAAATTTATCATCATTTCAATATTCAATTATTGTTAAAAATTCCCGGGAGTAAACAACGACGACGCTACACAAAAATTCAAAGCTCCGTTACAATGTTAATGTTCTTTAAAAATAATGCAGTGATAAATTCCCCCATTCAATCTCATAAATCCCATTAGAATTCAAGACACGAAAATCGATACTTTCCACTTCTGTTTTTATCCTCAATACCTCTAACAAGTACCCATAAAAAAAACGGCGCTTCTCTTATCCATTCTGTTGTTGACATCGCATCTATATACATGATAGATACTCCAGATTTACCTGTAAATCACATTTATTTTTCCCAGTAAAACACTTTTAATTTCCTCCAAAGATTGTCTACCATGGAATCTTTTTCATTTTTCTTTTTATCATTTCTTTTTTTCATATAAAACACCAGACTGGGGCCGCTCATGATGGAATTTCAATCGATACTACCAAACAAAACGATTCTAACAGCTGTTAAGACACTGCCCCAGAGCGTTAAATTTCTACGTTCAATGATTGAAATACTCACGAAGCCGGAAATTAAGAAGCTCTTTGATCGTGGAATAAGATTGGGTGATTTGTTCAATAATCACGAGCAGTTGAAGTCTACCATTATTGCTGAATTACCAGGTGTACGTGAAAGTCTTATTGATGATCTCTTTGATACCTCCATAAAATTGTATTATCTCATTGAATCATTTGGCTCAACGAATATTGAGAGTGTCGTTTGTTCGCCAGTTGCCTTGAAGGAATTTCTCATTGTGAAGAATGACGAGGATTTGAATGAAATATCAAAGTTACTTTGTAATTTAGATGCAAATCAAGTGCCGATCATACTGGAGAAACTGTCGAAGCATTTGGATTTTACGGGTTTACTTGAAATTGTTAGTCGCGTTATGGCTAAATTTCGGGACTATGATTTTATTGGAGATATCAGAAATGCAGTGATGACTATATTGAAGCTCGATACTGTTGATAAATATGTACCGAAGTATTTGAAATTACGTGAATGGATTCCTGACTTTATTGATCTCTTCAGAAACTTCGAAGTTCGACGCATTGATTTGACATTTATTGGGAAAATCATTGATAAATTGGACACTGTCTTTGTTGGTGATCGCAATTGGCCGATTGCGCGATCTGGATTGATGAAATTGAATTCGTTACTTGGGATTATCGATGAAATTAATGGGAGAAATGCTACGGAAGCGAAGGACGTTAGTTCATTCGAAGTGTCCAGAGATCTTGGGGAAAGTATCAAAACAGTTCAGAGTTTGGATCTTGAGGATGTGACGAAAATATTGGATGGTACTTACAGAGTTCTTCAGGACGGTGTCAAGTTGACGAGGAAATTGGTGAATCATCACGCCGATGACATAGCTCTTGCTGCCGAAGTTCTGGATGGCTTGAAGGACGTTTTTCCTGAGAAGATAATGAATACGTTGACTTACCTGATATCGATGATGGAGAATATCGTTCGTATGACTCATCACGTCGCTATTATCCATGAAGAACTTAATTATCGCTTGTTCAATGTTTCGAGAAAGCATGAGGAGATTGTGAATGGTATTTTGGAGGGAACGAGTCCGGGAATTTATCGGAACATTATCGAATCCTTCTCGGAATTGGGACAAGCTGAGAGATTATTGGAACAAATTGGAAAGAATTCTTCGGCTGATGTGATTTGTGCTGAAGAAAATTTTCAAGGCATTCTTCGATTCAACGATTCGTCAGAAAAATCGCGAGCTTATCAATTAATTTGCTCCGATGATGGTAAAAAATTCGTGAACGATGTTTACGATGTCTTCGAATTCGCAAATTTCCGGAAAATCATTGAAAGCACGTTGGGAACATTTATAAACATAGCGCTGACACGACCAATAGCGATTGAAAAATCGAATTTAACATCGTCAGTAAAAAGTGTAAGATTATTAATAAATTATCTTGAGAATTTACCATTGAAGGAGATTGATTGGTCCGACTTCAAACTCTCGAAAAAATGGATTGAAACATTCGAAGAAACGAAATCCACCGGACGAAAAGATCTCCTCCTCTATCACTTGAGCATAGCAAAATCCGTTGGACTCCGCAGTATTTCTTACGTAACAATAAAACCAGATTTAGAGAACATGGACATAATAGCTGATGTAATACTCAAAGATTTGCGTGAAAATCCAACGAGCTGGATAAGCCAAGTACGCCGACATAAATCTGAATTATTGGAGTCGTTTTATCTGACAGTAACTGATCGTAATAAAACGTTGAAAATACTGGAGTACTCGAATTTTACTAGATCATACTGTAGTTTACGAAATTCTCCAGAACTCTTAAATTATCCGAAGCGTTCGAATGCGACATTGCTGAAGGAGCTTGTGTGCAGATTGTCGAGAGCCGTTCATCAGGAACTTGAGATGAACGTAACGTCGGAAGAGCTTCAAGAAATGACGTTCAGAGACCGTAAGCCCTTCAATTGGACGTTGTTTAACGGTAAAATAGTGGATATTTATGGTTACATCGATAGTCTGATTCAGTTCGACGACAGAGACGCTGATTATTTGAGGAATTTCGATGAGTTAAAGAGGAACTTTTCAATAGCTTGGACGGACGATCTGACGGTTGAGGATGGCTGGGAGATTGTCGTTGGACTGTTGTGCAGGACGTTTTCATTGGCGGAGAGTCCGTTGTTTGGAATACAAGCAAAACCTGGATGGAATGACGTTTATGCGTTTGCTTGGTCGATCTCAATGATTTCTGAGAAAATCGAGGGAATCATTGACGATATCAAATCTAACTCTACTAAATTATCCGACGTCTTGACAGACATGCCGGAGACTGAAACATTATTCGACGCAATTCTGCGTAATCTGCCGACAATAACTTTGGACATTATTGATATATTCAATCAGAAAAATCCAGTTCATTACCTAACAATAATCAATGATTACAAGAAGAATGAACCGAACTGGCCCTGCGCTTACAAACAGGACATCGGCGATGCACTTGAGCTGCGCACAGGCACCAAGGAGGTAATCCATGAAATCGAACGAATCCTGTGTAACTCAACGAATTTTATCAATGAATGGACTGAGCAACCAACCTTTGTTAGAGTTACTAAAATATTCAAGAGCGGTGAACCTGGCCAAGTGCCAGCATTCAATTGGACATCTGGCTACATAAGATTCCGTGGAATTGTCAACAAGTTCATTGTATTACTGAATTCACCAGTGGATATTTTACTGTCTGATGAGCAGGGCTTAAAGGTTTATGGTAAAACGTTCATTCCGGAGATTAAGAGAATTGTTAATGAGAATGGCGAAAAAGTTGAGGCTAAAGCCAAGAGTTTTTTGGATTATTTGGATATGGAAATTGATAAGAATATCGACGTTTTTCAGAGTAATTTAACGGTGGAGGAGGCATGGTTATCCAGGGATAGATCTCGCGGTTTAAATGAAATTCTTGTTATTACGAAATTTGGATCGAAAGTTATTCACGATCTGATTAACCTCAGTTTCAGAATTCTCGAAAAATCGGGGAATTTGAAGAATTTAAATGTCCTGGATTTGCTTGGATTCACTAGTAAAAGTGTCGTATCGATTATGCGAGAACGGTTATCATATGTTTTAGCAACAATTTTCTACGGGATATCTGATCCCGATCTGGACCATCGTATTTACGACGCCATTGCCAATAATTCAGGTATAACATGCTCAAAGATATTCGGATGGTTCGTCAACTACAAAGTGGGATTAACTGACGATGAGTATCAGAGTTTGAAGAATTTCACGTGCGATCAGGATCCCCTTTACTTCAATGCGTACTTCGATCTTTATCTCGAGGAAGCAGCAGTTTGGAGGAGGCCAGTTAAGGAATACAGAAGCTACTTTTTCTCCCTTGCAAGCGATCTTCATCAATTTGTGAAGATCATCGAATTCGTGATTGATAAGAATGTGACGATTATACCGCCGGTTGATGTCGACTACTTCAACGATGTTGTTCGCCAATTTAAAAATACTCTGGATGTGCCAAGAGTATTCACGTCGATGTCGAAGACGCAGAAACCGGAGGCCGGTTGGACGACTTATCGTCTTCTGATTGAGGGAATTTCCGAAGCTCTGAAAAACGCAGCTTTTATTCTGAAGGATCAAAAATTGCAGAGCGATACAGTACACCTCTGGGATTTCGTTAGACCTGGAGACGTTCATCAGCTCGTTAAGTACATCGAGGGACATCCAGTGGAGACGCTCTCATTGGCAGCGACACTCGCGACATTCAATGTCTCAATGAACAATTCTCTCCTAGCATTCAAGGACCTGAGACACGAGATGTGCAACTTGCGCTTCAATTCTGATTTTTGGAAAGAGCAGAACAACACTTTTTACTTGAATAACTTGTGCAACTATGATCCTTATCAATTGTTGAGAAGCGCAACTAGTGAAGAATTTCTGAATGTCGTGGTCGGTAAGAGCACTACGTTGGAACGAATCGATCCGCTCGTTAAGTCGCTGACAAAATTTCTGGACAGCCTTTCGAAGCTGCCGAATTCTCGATTATCCCTACAGTCGAATCTATTGAATGTGACGACATGGAGGAATCTCCCCAACGATACGAAGAAGCTGATTCACGATGCGGAAAGGTCCTGGGTACACAAAATGTTAGTCGAGCTAATTCCATTGGAGGATGAATTTTCTGTCCAAACATTTACAGAAATTGATCTCAGTAGAATTCACAATATGTTCCTAGATCATCCGCTCAATTCACTGAGGCAATTACTTCAATTAAGCGAATCATGGATGGACATTGTTTCAGGCGGGGATATTTGGCAAAAGCTTCGCACAACTTTCGAAAATTCAAAAATCAAAACTGTATTAAATTTAATCGAGGATACACCAAATTTGGTAATAACGATTGTCGATACATTCATCAATTCAGAAAGATTAAATGATTTCATGGATAAGTTTTTGATCGGTCAAGTTAATCTTTGCGATATTGAGAAATTTCTCATTCCCTCGTCTTACATAAGAAAGAAAGGAATCTTAACGAGTATCACAAATTTCTGTCAAAAAATTATTAACAACAGCAGCATGAACATCTACGACTTCAAACCGTTAACACCAGCTGACATAGCGGACAAGAATCTCTTCGACGACATAATCATAAAGAACAGTGACAATAAAGCACGAATTCGTGTGTCATTGAATGAAACATATTTTATGGATTCACTAGAGCGTTTTCAATCAACTCTACTCCGTGTCATCAGCGACGGTAATAAACCCGCGAAAGTGCCGTCCTGGTGGACTTCTTTCAGAGAAGGTACATTGATTGATTTCAAGAAGCAATTTGAACAGAAAGATGTTCGATCATTAGCTCACGCGATCGTTAAAAAATCAGTTGAGAACCTAAATAATATTTTATCGTCCACGAAAGAATTTCGAGAATCATGCAGTTGGTGCAATACTCGTGTAATTGACATCGTCAATTCGCAATTGAGTCTTCACCGTGCTTATTCTGATATTATCTGCAAATTCAAAACCATGAATGTTTCGAGCCTACAAGAAGTAATGATTAAACAATTGTACTGGAAAAAAACAGTCGGCATGATTGAAAAATACGAATTCTTACCGAGCAGAGATAATGTCGACGACTTTATGAGCGCTACAAAAGACAGTCTGCATTACATAACAGATATTATCGTCGATTATAAAGATCCAAGCGGTGACAAGCGTTTTGAACACTGTTTGAATAATACTATCGTCGGTTTCACCAATTTTTCACCGGCGATTTACGT
Organism: Aleiodes sp. PSUC_FEM 10030003; assembly: GCA_018902275.1. Lineage (NCBI taxonomy): Eukaryota > Metazoa > Arthropoda > Insecta > Hymenoptera > Braconidae > Aleiodes > Aleiodes sp. PSUC_FEM 10030003. Next base: position 6,626 of record JABSMS010018651.1, read on the forward strand.
TAAATTCTTCGTTGGCGGACTTGACGCATTGAGGAATAACATAAAGATACTTGAAACAGTTGGTAACAATGAACTATCAAATTATACGAGAATGGCGGAGAAGTTTGTACCCATATGGAAGCCATTGAGGAGTATCGTTAAAAAATCGAGTATAACCGAAGTTGACAAATTCCTGCCTAACGCGTCACTGAACGTGAATCTATTATTCGGCGAACGTAGCGACGGGATCTGCAAAAAATTCAAAGATTGCAGAAACCAAACGATCTTTCATAACTTCCTCAACTCGAAGAAGTCACATAAACTCCTTAATTACGATGCCAAAGCCGCCAATTATCCCGCCAATTCAGAGATATCAAAATTATTAATTGATACTCTGGACTTTGATATGATTTCCAGAGAAATTAGTTCATGGAGATCTAACGAGTCGTGGAGTTTAACTTGGTTGCAACTAATTATAGATCACTTGATGCTAACACTCGAGGAGAGCGGTAGTCTCATGGAAATTGCTAGTAAAATTGATTTTCAGGATGTTTCGAATGTGCTTGGTGTACCTGACGTTGCGGATGGCGTAGTTAATCTCGTTAAGGATAAAACCATTGACAAATTGTTTGCGGCATTAAATGACATTGTCGAGGATGTTGAGCCCTTTTTAGATCGACAAATTATCGGCGATCTTCACTCGATTGTTGACACATTTGAGTCGATGGAAATATTCAAAAACTTGGGATTACTTGACATGAAGTACAGTATTTCCGAGATGTTTCTTGATTGGAGTAATCTCCGTAAATTTCTCGTTGATGAAATTAAATTTACAGATGAAATTGTTGAAATACTTGGTGAAACCAAAGTCGACATGCTCTCTGTATTTATGAAAGAACGGGCAGCAATGAGTTTAAGCGAAACTGTCTGTTCACCGGATAAATTGAAGGACATGCTTAATTTCGAGGCATCAAAAACTTCGGCAGAGGAAGTTAGTGAAATTCTCTGCTCATTGAATTCTTCAGTCACTCAGGATATAACAGTGACGCTCATAAAAAACATTGACTTTGATTACGTCTTCAAAAATTTAATGAGTGCAAATGTTAAAAATATCCTAAAAAATGCAAATTTGAGTGAATCCGAGGGTAAAATTATTTTTGACAATATCGGCGTTGTTGGTGAATTAATGCCCCTATTTAAGGACAAAATAACACTGAGTATTGCTTCAAATGAAACTAATGATGACGACAATTCAACTGTATCAATTAGTGGACTCAGCGGATTGATGTGCGGTAGAGAATTAATTTCCGATAATGGCGAGTTTTACAGGATAATAAGTAGCATTGAGGACACAAAAAAAGTAGTTGATGAGAGAGAATTAAATTCATTACCAACTGAATTTTGCCGTGATACTTACAAAAGTTTCTTGGATATGACCGGTGGAAAAATCATCTGGTCCTACGTCAAACCATTAATACGCGGTAGAATTCTCTACACGCCAAACAAACCGATCATAAAAAAAATCATGAATTTGTCAAATCAAACATTCAATGAGATGGATTTATTTGGACAGTTTATGTCGAGTATAGAGACAACATTGATTGCTCTAGCTAACTTAACGGATTTGGGTGATAGTTTGAATGACCTCAAAGACATAATGACATCGAGAGTTATGAAAATAGCGGTTAAAACAATGAGCGAAGGACGAGTCGATGGCGATCTGTCGAATTTCGATTTGAGTGAAATCTCATGGAAATTAAAGAAATCACAAAAAATAATTAATATGATTGGAATGCTCAATAATTTGCTTGAATGCATATTGATCGACAGAATGGTTGGCTTTGATAGTGAGGAGGAGCTGGAAATTGAGGCGCGTAAATTGACGGATACCAATGAGTTTTTAGCTGGCGTTGTTTTCATTGATGATTCCAAATTAACGAAGAGATCGTTAGATGACACATTACCGGACGATGTTACTTACAAAATAAGAATGGATGTTGATTATGTGCCGTCGACTAAACGGTTGAAGAAACAATTTTGGCTGCCCGGACCCGAGGCTTCATTCATTGAGGATCTTAGATATTTGAGGGGATTCATACAACTTCAGGATTCGATTGACCGAGCTATAATCGAAGTTAAATCGGGAAGAGAACAGAAGTGGAAAACATTGACACAGCAGATGCCATATCCGTGCTGGAAATACGCACAATTTCAATCGACACTTTATGAATCACAGGGTTTGATAATATGTTTCTTCTTTGCTATGATGATGTGCGTTGGTTCAGCTGTGCGATACATTGTTTGGGAGAGAGAATCTCAGAATTCTATGGTCATGAGTGTTATGGGATTGAAGCCGTGGAGAAATACATTTGCATGGTTCATTACCTCGTCAATTGAATTGACAATTGTTGTTACGACTATTTGTATCATACTAATTGTTGGAAAAATTTTGCCACACTCGGATCCGATGATAATTATGATATTGCTGCTTGATTATGTTTTTTCAATTGTTATGTTCTGTTATATGATATCAACGATGTTTAGTTCGGCTAGTTTGGCTGCTGTTACTACTGTTGTTATGTTTTTGCTGACGTACATGCCTTATGTTATTGTTATTGCAATGGAAGCCACTATGGAACTCGCCTATAATTTGATACTTGTAAGTTTTAGTTGGCTTTTTTAAAATGTTTGTTTTGTAAATAAGATCGTTTACTTTAACGTACACAGAATAACTCGACGGAGAAATGTTTCGTAAATTAAGAGGGATAGACGGATTTCTATGAGAAACACATTTTTTAAATAAAGGGTCTCATGAAAAATTTCGTATTTGGCTCAGATTTTGGAATATTTCTCGAGAATGTGAATGCAAAAATATCGATTCAAATTGTTTGAAGGGCTGATACGAGTGAAAATAATTGCGATACGAGAATTTCATTTCATGCAAATAATATTCCTCTTTTTATAACGAATGTTTTCGAAACCGAATATTTGTTTCTGTCTACACGGCATTCAGAGATGTGATCGTTTAAACATTGGATGTTCAATTCATTAGTGAAAGGGTAGAAAGGATTTTTCGGTAATATCGCCGCACTGGAGTCAAAAGGGCGTACGTGCCCTTTTTTGAAAATCTACAAAAACTGGCACTTACGCCCTTTCGATTCTAGGGTGACGATATGTTTCAAACCTAGAGATATATGGAAATTCCAATAGAAACCTTCTTGTATATCTCGTTTCAGATTAAAAAAAGAGAAAAAATTGACTTTGAAAAAATGGTGAATGCCAATTTGAAAAAATTGATAAAATCCACTGGATTGTTTTTATAATATGATGAAAAAAATCAGTGAAATTTCTAGGGGATTTAGGACGTTATCATTCGAGGAAATTCATAAATAGAATTACATGTTATTTAGTGGGAAATGGATAAAAATTGATCATATCTCCGTAAAATGATGAAAAAATTCTGAAATTTTTTGAGCATAGAGTAATTCTAAACCCGAATTCGGATGAAAATCCCATAATTATTACTTTCTTTTTGTTGAAAAAAACATTCATTTAATAAAACAAAAAAATTGTTCTGATAATGAAATTTTCATCTGAATATCAATTTTTTTCATCATTTCATAAACACAATCCATTCGGTTTTATCAACTCCAAAAACGACGCGAAATCAAATCCAATATGAGTTCTCTATCCTTCGAAGTTTAATATTCTTTCTATAACCGCGAGATACACCACGAAGTACTTCCCTTTACCACTTCACTATTGAATTCATTGAACTTTTTCATTCTCTAACATTTAACATTTCATTCTTTATTTCCTTTTTTGTTTCACATCTCTGTGTATTTTTGTGACTCAAAGTTTTCATGCAAAAATTTTATTTTCTTTTCAAAACTCGTTTTACCACAGAATACAGACTATAAAGAGGTATGCAACCGTAAAAAACAAGACAGTTCCTAAAAGTATAAGTGAAAAAAAAACATTTTACTACTGCTTTATGATCGTAAAAACACATTCTTTCAAAGTCCGTTGTTATTTCCCTTCGGCCCATCAAATATTTAACGAAAAAAATCTTCTATGTGTGCTCGCATAATTAAAAAAATTCCATCCAACTAATAATCAAATTATTGCTTCACAGTGTCTCAGTATGTCAACAAGTTTTTGTTACGGATGTTTGTACGTAGTACGTCGAGAAGTTCAGGGAACTGGAATAACATGGAGTAATATTTGGGAAGAATCAAGTCCTGGCGATCCAATGTCGTTTGGTTTAGTGTTAACTATGATAGCACTGGATGGATGTCTTTACGCTGCCATTGGTTACTTAATTGTGAGATACACGAATTCAGGTAGAGTTTAAGAGAAAAACAAATTAATGAAAGTTAATTAATTCCTTTTTGTTTGATTCACAATTAACATCTAGTTGTTATTTGTGATTTAATAATGGTGTGGTTGTGATTAAACGATTAATCCTAATTACGTGATCTTTTTTGAAAGAGGTAAACATCTTTGCCGGGAGCACTGAGAAAAATTCGTTGCTCGAATCGAGTGCGCATGCGTGCTTGAATAAGAAAACTAATTCTGCTGCAGAGTGAATCCATATTGATGCGGCGTTTTTTGGAAATTTTTCGAAATTTAATTGAGTTATATTCTCGAAGAATGAATTTCGAAATAAAATCGAATTATCATATATTACTATATTTGCAGGCAAGCAATGAATTCTTGAGATAAACCTAGATTGGTCACCCTATGAGTGCCGTGCGGCGTTTTTGCTTATTTCACTTGTCATAAATTAAAAAAGCACGGGAGAATTATCCAAAAATGTGAATTTGTTAGAAGTATGTAGAAAATTATGAGTATTCTTAAATTTTATCAATTGCTAAATCAAACAAGAAGAAGATAATTATTGATGAATGGAATCACGTATAAAAATTTCCATGACAATTGTTATGACAATGTCATAACAATTGTCATGGCATTGTCATAACAATTGTTGTGGCAATTGTCATGACATTGT
>JABSMS010018661.1:0-11614 GCA_018902275.1 Aleiodes sp. PSUC_FEM 10030003
GTTTTATTAGAATACCCATTTTACCCCATCTTCCCTTTATAGAAAATTGATTATATTAATTATATAAAATTTATCGTACTCTCGCGACTGTAATCCTTGCCTTACAGTCCTTCTGTATTTTCGTTTAACTTCCTAAACACTAATAAAATTTCTAATGCGATGCGAAAATAATGAAATAAATTCCCCTTTACTCCGATTTTTGAATCGAAATATCTGTAAATTCAAGCGAATTATAGGAATTTCATAAAGATCCTCCTGTGTAGAGCACAATAAGACCTAAAAAAGGTTCTCATTCGTTCCCTTCATTATTTTTCTGGACGTTTTTAAACAAATGAATTCCAAATTATAAGCGGCTTATCTCAATTTACCTCCTCCATTGGATTATTTTCATATATGCCCGCAATTATCGGGAGAAAACCAATAGCATTACATCATTTTCCAACGGGACTTTCCGGGGCTTCACAATGAAACTGATATAATTCACGAAAACCGACAGCTTCATTAGTGCCAAAAAAAGTGAATCCATTACAATTAGTTGAAATAAATTTATCTCTCCACAAAGTAATATTCCGTAAGTGATAATGACACTGCATTATAACCGGAAGTTTGAATAAAATTCCTGAAATTTATACAGTTTACAGAATGAAATTCGACCAAGAGAGTCCATAAATTTTCATTTAAATTTACTCTTGTTTTTTTTTCTTTCTTCATTTTTTTTCAACTTTTAATCATAAATTTGACATTAAGATATTCAACTGCTGACCTACTTGGAAAATTCAATTAGTTAACCAAGTGAGGGATAATTACAATGCGTATCCAAAAATTATGCAAATTCACAAAGAGCAAAATTTAAAAATAAAAAAACTAATGGAATTCAATTCAGTAGCGAAGAGGAAAAATAGGATTAGTCGATTTTCCCTGCCAATTGTTTTTCTTAAATATCTCAGAAACCAATGGAGATACGTCCTTTTTGCCTTAATGCTTTTTTGTAGCTTTTGAAATTCTCTACAAAAAAGCATTAGGGCAGAAAGGGCGTATCTCCATTAGTTTCCGAGGTATTTAAATTATAAACTGAGCTATTCCTATATATATTGTATTCAATATTGTTGCACTTTATTGCTTTATGCAAAATTTTGATTCATGTGCACGAACTGTATTTCCTTTTCTTCTCTCCCCTCGCCACGCCCCCCTCTCTCTCTCGCCGGTGAAACATTGCCAATGAAATTGAGAATCATGGCGAAAGATAGAGTGGATATCGTGGTTGCTTCGTGTCTGGAATTTTTTTCCTTTTTTTGAACACCGGAGATAAGAATATTCGATTACACGAGATGTCCTTAACAGGTATCGCTACGGAATTACGCGGTTCTTTCGTTGTGTGACACTGACAGCTTCTGAGGTTTTCAGAACAAATTGCTGATGTTTATTTTAAAGGGAGTATCCCACAGAACTTGACAGTTGATCCCTCATTACTCTGATGCTGCATTGAAGATAATATTTTTTACGTTTTTCTGGATTTTTTTCGGAATTTTTGACCGTGTAGAGTTTATGAGATATGAATTATCAATGTTAGTAAAATAGAAAAAATGTATCAGGGTGACCACTAAATTTCGAGGTCAAAGTTCCATGACTATTCCAGGTTTACATGACTAAAACCTCATATTTTTTGACTATCAACAAAGATTGTCAAGATTAGAAGAAGAAATACACTCATTTCGTCCTAATAATTCGTTTTTATTCTATTTTTACTTTGATATTATAACATCAGGACTTATTAGCTATTATTTTTGTTATTCTCACGAACTCGACACTAAGTTGATGCAGAGAGAAAAAAAAATCTTGTGGTAAGAAAATGTATTGGTAACGAAATTTTTCGTCGCAATTTCTATATCTGTATACATGGAAATTTTCGGGAGCGAAGTAAATTTTCTACGTCTAAATAAATTTTCTGGCAACAAGAAATTTTTTTTTTCAGTGTGAGAAATAAGATTTTTAAAAAATCATCGTAAATGGTTTCCAGACTTATTCAAATTTCATGACAATCCAAGGTTTTCCAGATGTCCAGGTAGAGTGACCGCCATGTGCATGCACAGGATGGAGACATTTTTTTCGAATAATCATTCTTTCGGGTGAATTGAAGAACGTCCTTTCAAATTATCAGCGATTAAGGAGGAATTCCGGGGACAGTCACAGACAAAAGTTAAACTCAGAACGAAATTAGAGAATATCTTGAGTTCACGCATTCACGCAAAAAAATCGATTAAAAATCAGTGAAATCCACCGGAAATGATCTCAGCTCGAATTCTGATTCTTCCAGATCACGCTCCGACTTTTAAAACCAAAGTTATTCGCAAGAAACTAAAGAAAAAAAAGAAAATCTCTCGTTATCTCATAATTGCCACAAAAAAATCGTCATTCTCTTTATTTTCGTAGTGTATCAGCAATAATTTTACTTCAATCTCATTAAATTTCACAATTATTTTCTATACTTCATTCGAATTATTCACGTGATACATAAGGCACTTGTATTATTCATTTGCCCTCTTCAAAATCATCTGCACCAATGAACCCACAAGCGTTGCAATCAGTTACAGACGCCTGCAGTGATGAACTTCAGTCAGACATATCTAACAAGGAGCTCCTCTGTTTTCCAGAGATGAATGTCGCTCACTCAAGAGTTCTGAGTGGTTGCATATCAAAGGCGTTTGGATTTCATTAAAAAACAATGTACTTCTCAACCATATATTCCACATTAAAAAACCGAATTATGCCTGGAAATTTATCGACGTATTTAAAAAAAATAATTCTCCATCATTTTCACCATCGTGCTACTTTGTTTTGTAAGGACCGTATCTCTTTTGCAGTTCCTCGAAACTACTAATTTCTCTATCATCATCACAAAAATCATTCGTCTCATTACCGTCGGCATCCAGCATTGGCTCGCCGCGCATCAAACGATAACGATTGTCAAGTCCAATTGCTGGCTCCAATTTTTTATCAACAAACTGTAAAAGAAAAAAAAAATTATAATAGTATTTTTTTCTTGGCATAAAACTTGAAAGTTTTTTTCACAGCAAAGAGATAATGATGAAAGAAAACATATTCATGAATCCTGAAAATTTCAATTTGAATAAATTTTAGAGAGTCTCATGAATTCCCAAGTGTTAAAAAAAACGAATTAAATCATCATAAAGTCAAAAACACGCTATGCGAAGTTGAATTGAAAAAACCCAATGCCTCATAAAATAAACACGAATAAAGAATGGAACAAAACTGCAACGATAACATTTTTTCATTAAAAAAATTTTCCCCTCTCTAATCCGAACCGATTTTTAACGATACGAGATAACTCATCGAACAATTTACGATGAAAACTTCGGTAGATTCTCAGTGAGTTGCTTTTTTACTATGAATTATTTATAAAGATTATTCCGTGGCTTGTACCAACGTGAGACGTGAGAAAAATAGTAAAAGGGCCAACAGCAACGGGTGACGTATGGCGCTTATGCGAAAGTGCCGGATTTCATCGATCCGTTTTCAACCCCCAGTTTCTTCCTCCTCTATTTTCCCTTCCTCTTGATTTTTTTCCTCTTTTTTTCACTCTTCTTTTCCGTCTTACTTCATGTACCTGACTCTGGCATCCTGCGTTTTGCCCACGACTGAAAGCTTTCTATCGAGCTTTTAAAATCCTCCAATATCTTTCAATATCATACGAAAATCCTTCATTCTGAATTCAAACTAGAATTAAACATTCAGTGTTTGTAATGTTCGCCCGTCAAAGGGAGACGAAAAAGTGCATCACTATCACAATAGATGGAATATTGTCTGCAGAACATCAAAGAGATAATCGATATTTTTTTCCACCGCTCTAGTAGAAATGTGTGAAATTAAAAATTCCGTTCTGCTGGAAATGAAAAATATTGGAGAGTAATTTTTTTTTCATTATTGACGTCAATGTCGCCTCTGTGCTTGGGCGTTAAGCAACGTTGTACCGAGCGTAAGCCGCTTACTACAATTCCCTTTCCCCCTTTCATTCAACCCACTCGCGATTCAATCCCGTGCTATTCTAGTTCCAACCCTCTTTACCCCCACTTTAGAGTTGTGTGCGCACCCTTTAGTACCTGCCGATGGTCTCGAGTCGATTGCAGCCTTTGTCTCCCATAGTTTCTGAAAAATTCTATGGATTTTTAAGTAGAATTGAATAGAACAAAATATTCATATTTTTAGTCCCAGCAATATTGCAAATGTTTTTTTTTTTATTTATTTATTTAATGCGTTTTAAACGATACAGTGTATTCCGCTAATTACAATATATATCGTCGCCCTAGAATCAAAAGAGCGTAAGTGCCATTTTTTTCTTGCCGAATAATAAAAGGGCGTAAGTTAATATTATTATGAAAAAATGAATGTAGATTCAATTTTGGTGGATTTTTTAAAACTGTCACTTACGCCCTTTCGACGCTAGAGCGACGATATATTGATTGCAAATGTTCGCGAATAATTACGGAAAAAAAATATCGTCGAATTCCTTGCGAGAGTCCAAGAAATGACGCAGCTATCTTGCACATGAAAAAAAATGAGGGATGACGTCATCGCATCGGTTGAGCTAGATCAAATACGCCTCGAAGCTGGTGCAAGATTAGTTCTGTTGGTGCTTTTTTTCCCCCTCAATTTTCAGTCTCTCGGCCAAGTCAAATAGCCATGACAAATCAAAAGAAGGCAAATAAAAGCAGAAAGTAAGAGACAAGTTAAAGTAAAAAAGCTCCGTGAAATGAAGAAAATAATAGCCATACATATTCATAAACACATACATATTCAAGACCATAAATACGTTTAATGGAGATTTTTAAAAAAAGAGTTTCACATATAATAGAGTGAATGATGCATCACTAACTGACTTTTGAAACTTCTCCGACTACAAAAGCGGAAAATACGTGTATGTGTATAAACTAATTGACGGGCGTAGAGACTGAAAATCGAATTATGTTATTAGAAGCCACAGGGCGAGTGGAGTGATACAAGGAAAGCCCGCAAGCTGCGCTCAAAGCCTAGAGGATATACGATTGAAAACGATGGAAGCTCGACCGTGACAGAACTGAAGGCATAACCCCTGTCTATGTACGGCTTCATCCTTATCGTTCTCCCAATGTTTCATATACTAACACCATTCCGTATTTTCTCTTTATCTCCTCGCTCTCTTTATTTCCAAAGGCTTCCGGATGATTGTAAAAATCGGTCTCATTTTGTCCCGCCATTTTGTAAATAACTCGACAATTCCCACGTTACAATAGTTTATATGACGCTACAGCAAGAGGGAGCCCATAGAACAAGTGAATAAATTGAGCGGGTAAATTTAAATGATCAATTGTAATTATCAAAGTGCCTGTGAATTCTACGGACAATTTGTAAACTGAGTGCTTTCCACGGGATTTATACACTAAATTGGCGAGAAAATAATTCATAGGACACCTTGGAGCGTACTGAAGAGTTGACTGTCAAAGTTTGTTAATGAATCAGAAGGCTAAACGAGGGACAAGCCTAGAGGGCAAATCGTATAATATCGATCTTTCTCAACAGTCGTGGATGAGAGGACTTTGCAGTTAAGTTTGAAGGAGGTACCAATACTGGCTCCATGCAGACTGAGGGACGGGAAAGAGGATAGACGCAGTGAACGAGAGAGAGAGGGACGGAAGTTGGGGAAAAAAAGGAAAGAATGGAATTGTGAGAGGGGGCTTTTGCCTCGGAGGCATGTTCTCGCGTTCTCTCTGCAGGCTCCGACGTCGGGGTAGCGGCGAGTATTGATCCGAGAGGGGGATGATTTTTGAGACAGAGTTCCCACTAACCCACGACAGATGGCGCCACCAATTGAGACCGTTATCTCTCTCGTCTTTGCTTCGATCAGGGCCGTAAACTCAAAATTGTTGGAATCACGATGAGGGCCAATTAAACGGATAATATGAGTTAATTAACAATTGGAGTCTTGTTAATCGGAAGGGTCTTTCGTCCATCGAAGTAATGGTGGGCGATTATTTTTTATTAAATCAATCAAGTGTTGATCTAATGATTAATTGCGGAAATCAGCGATAATTGACCACGAGGGCATAATTACTATTGAAAGTTCCTAGGGCACGTTCAATTCTCATGACACGCCTGCATGAAATGCCTCAGAGTTCCTCCGGATCGCGATTCGCTACGTGCTGACGCACAACAACACCCCGGTGTGGCGTTCACTGAGCGCTTTGTTCATATTCTCGTTCGCTTGGCATTTATGACGTTCTATCTCATCCCACCCCACTTCCCTCCTACTGTTTAGGGGGGGATGTTGTCTCCGACCCTCTTCGATTCGCGTAGTGGACGCACAGAATTTTGAACTCACCCTCCATGCACATATCCAATCGACCCCCTCGGTCCAACTACTCTCTCTTCTGTCCCTCTGCATCGCGCCACTCTTGAACTCTGCATTAAAAATATAGGCGAAACTATTCCATACTCGACAGAGATTGAAATGCCCCGCGGAGATTGCTCTATTCATGCAGCAGTATTTATTATGGAGTGTATCAGGGTTAGTAAAAGAAAAAACGGTGTAATTATTTATCGAGAATGCGGATAAATATTAAATAGAAGAGTTTATTTATTTTTGAATCGTTAATTTTTTACGATTTAATGTTTGAAATTTTTCGGTTTGTTTTAGGAATAAGGAGGAAATGAGGAAGGTTTAGGAAACAATGTCGGAAGACGTTTTTTGTAGAGAATTTTGTGCTCTACAAAAAAGGTTTCTTGAGAAATTCTTGTAAACCGGATAGTTTCTGAGATATTTGCAAAAGAAACTAAATTCGAATGAAACGGATCAATTTAGATGAAAAAATTAAACTAATCGCCCATTTCTCATTTTGTAGAGTAGAAAAACACTACTCTACAAAATGAGAAATAATAAATCCAAGATAAATTGATCAGTTATGAAAATAAACTTGATTAATTCAATTTATTCGAAATTAAAAAATCAATCAAAATTAATTAGAATAAATTTACTTAAGAATTGACAAAATTACATGATTTCCAATTTTTTTCTCGTCGTAAAATTGCGTGAGACGGTAAAAACTGGGATGAAGTTATCGTAGAGAGGTTATTGACCAGGAATGAGGGTGGTTGAGATGAAAAAGGCGGAGGGGGAGGGTAGTGAGGGGTAAGTGTGAGGAAGGAAAGAAGAAATCGTGGAAGTTGGCGGTGCAAATCTTCAATACCCAAGAGTCTACGTTTTGCGCTGTTTTTCTTCGCATGGGAAGAGGGGTCTGGCGCATTTTCTTGAACAGTATATAAAGGCATTTTATAGAGTTGAAGGGGAAAAAAAGGGAGAATGAATTCGTTTAAGTCAGTGAAAATTTCAACGAGATATGAATATCAGTAAAGGAGAAAAAGGCCTTCACCCGGGGTTGTTCACAAACTGGTGAAATTTCTGAAGGATTATAAGGAGAAGTAAAGGGCAAACTTGAATGAAGAAGATGGAGAGAAGAGAAAAATAAAAGAAAATGAGAAGTTCCGTGTAGTGTTTCGAAGCGAGTTTTAAATTAAAACGTCCGGCTGGTTGTTTTATTTTTTTCAAGCCGTCTTATCCAGTCTCATTTAAGGCGATTGTTATCCACAATTAGTTCAACGTGAAAAACAAAACTTGTATCAGGTTACTGAGATTATCTACGTTGTTAATCGCCGATAATTTTTCAAAGCCACGAGACCAAAATTCGCTAAACAAAATCGTTTATTTTCACAAAAATTTTATGTTTTCCTTTCTCCTGAAAAAAAAATGAAATTTTTAATCATCCACACACGAATATTCTCCCCACTCTCCCGTGCGTCGTTAAATCCTCTCGATAAACAAATAAAACATAACAGACCAAAGAAAAAAAGGCGAATAAGTCAAACAGAATTCGTGACTTTTATGTTTAAAAATAGTTTCATAGAAACTCGATGCGAAAAAAAGTCGAAAATAATTGCACAATAGTTATTTGATAATAGATTTCAGTAGTGAAGAGGTAAAACATGATAAGTCGATTTTTTCTGTCAATGGTTTTTCTGAAATATCTCGGGAATTAATGGAGATACGTCCTTTTTGCCCCACACCTTTATTGTAGCTCTTGGAATTCTCTACAAAAAAGGATTAGGGCGAAAAGGGCGTATCTCCATTAATTACCGCGATATTCGCAAAAGAATCTCGGCAAAAAAATCGACTCATCCCGTTTCACCTCTTCACTACTGATTTGTAACAAAGCAAAAAGAAAAATCAAATTATTTGGTGTTACCATTGTTTTAGTTGTTGATATCAATGTTTAGATTTGAATTTGCGTAGAATTGTTATTTAAATTATCAATAATATTTTTTAATTCTTATTAATAACTGTAGCCAAATTAATATTGTTGATATTCTTTAATTTTGTGATGGAATAATCCACTGAGGAGAGAATCGTGTGTCCTCGACTCCTCGTCATGTCCTTAACCTTCCCCCCCCCCTCTTATCCAACCCCCTTGCCGTAATTCCTTCCGTCTTTCGTGAAACCCTCAACCGTTTCCCTCTTACAACACCATTGAGTATCATCATCTTCCTTTCACTAAAACTCACGTATTTCTCAACAATCCCTCTCATCCTTAAAATTCATTTCCTCTCTCCTCAACCTAACAAAGCACGCAGTATGTATTTTCAAGAAAAAAAATAACATCGAAAGGAAATTATTTAAAAAAAACAACGTGGCTATTAACGTAGAATTAAAACGCGTTATGGACTTGACGTAGTTGCCTCGCGACCCTCCGATTAAAAAAAATCAAAAGGGCGTAAGTGCCATTTTTTTTGCTGAATAATAAAAGGGCATAAGTTAGTATTCTCATGAAAAAATTAATGTAGATTCAATTTTTGTGAATTTTTAAAAAATGACAGTTACGCCCTTTTGATTCTAGCGATATGAATACACACATACTGTGCCACATCGTTTCCACGCGGCCATCCTAATACACCCACTGAAAATATTCGTCGAAATACCTTTTATTTCTAATTATTCATCGAAACTAGATGGTAAATGATTGCCATTTTTTTTTAGAATAATTCTACACTTACTATTCCAATTAGTGTTTCTTTTTTTCCCGCCGGAATGGATAGATTCAAAAAAAGGAAGGATTTGACCCCTCTAAAATGCTCAAAAACGTCGAAATCGCCAAAAATTCAAAAAAATTGATTCCGGCACTTGTTTCCCGCCTAAAATTCCCTCAGCTTCCCGATGGAATCATCAAAAACAATATACCGCCAATATTCCTATTAATTTCAAGAGTTTTCCATTATATGTGCCAAAAAATTTAGATGTGTCCATTTTACCCCTGATGTCCATTTTGCCCCACCTTCCCCTACGAAAATTCACAATTTCATAGAAATTCCATCAATAATTAACGATGAAATTTCGAATCTCATTTGAATTCCGTGAAATTTCAAGTTAACTGAACTTTATCAAATATTTCAATATTTTTTTTTCAAATTTTAAATAACAATCCTCTAACAGTGTAATACCCCGTATTACTCCGTAATTTTTGGGATCAATTTTCTTGGGATTTTTTTTTGATCAATAGTGGTAAAGTCGATTTTTCTAAATCAAATTTTCTACATCAATTAATTTTTGATATTTCATCAATGAATTTTCGTTTTTTTTCGGCGATTGGATATTTTATCGTTGGGATGTTTCCACACGTAATCTATTCACAATATAAAAACAAATATATATATATCTCGTTTTAGAAACTGTAGTTTTTTATTATCGCTAGAGGTTCAGTGTCTTATGTTCCAGCATCCGATTATTATTTGTTTAATATTTATCTTTATTGATTAATAATTCTAAATAAAAAATAAAGCACCGTAGTATTGAGCGAACTAATTATCTATTGTTTTTGTCTATAAATAACAATTAATGCAACTTGATTAATAAATTATTTATTATCCGGTAGAGCTCGTCAATCTAACTGACAATTGAGATTGAAATAATTGAAGAAAAAAAAACGAATTAAAATTAACCGATTGTACCTTGATTTTACAGGGTAACAGGGGATCCTCTGGTGGAGATTAATGAGTTCATTAAAATTATTATCTTTCACCTAAAGTGAATGTTTATTTGACACAATTATTTAGACAATAGATGCTCGAATGGTTAGAGAAAGAAATGGGTTCAGCATTGGAATTGTAATTAAATTTGCTGATTAAAAAAAAGAAATGAAAAAAAAATAATAATCATGAAGAAACCAAAAAAAAAATCGTTGTCTCTTTTTAAGGATGCAGGACGAGCAGCAACGAGCGCGATTGTGGTGGAGCAGCAAACCTTCGAACCTTGATACGCGTGTAATCGTACAGGTAAACAAATTGGGATGAATCATAAATCCCAGGTAAAAAAAATGGGGAAAATGATTTGAGCAAGGAAAATAAAGTAATTTTTCATTAGATAAAGTACGTGGGGGAGGCGTGGCTTTTTTATTCGTAATAGTTACATGTAATTGAAGTAAATTCAGAAGTAATTATTTAACAGAAAAAATAAAGAATGACGCATCAATTTTTAATTTGTCGGAACGTCGAAATTAGAAGAAAAAAAACATTTTTCAATTCTGAGCAAATATGATTTTTTTCCCACAAAATCGAAGTATAATTGATTATTGATTGATCAATTAATAAAATTATATTATTTACGTAATGATACATAGCACAGTAGGTAAATTAATTCAATTAATTAATCGTAATGTTGAGAAAATAATTACACAAAAAGTGGTTTTATAGAAATTCGATAGTTGGGTTCTCTATTAGTTAATCTCTTTCTTTTCACAATGTAGGAATATATTTATTGATTGGAGATAATCGTTAAAATAAAATAATGAAAAATTTATAGAATGTTGAATTTTTTGGCGAGTGAATTGTAGGATAGGATCCTCGTAGTTGCCGGGCGGCTCTTCACCATTTTATTACACGTTTCACGTTAAATATTTAGAAGAAAATTCGGGAAGTGATGGAATCAGATGAATTTAAGATTTTGAGTGTCAGTTACTGTAATATCTTTGTAACTTTGGCCGCCTTACACTTCTTTATGTAATTTTTCTCTTCGTGCAGAAATTAAATTCTAAATTATTTCAATTCATCTGATTTTATCACCTCACTACGGAAATTCTCATTTCCCTCTTTCCCCTCTCCCATTTGATGACTAAAACCTTGAGCAAAATAACTAATAATTGGCATGCCAATAATGTAAACAACGTAACATAAGTTCTTCACGACGTATCATAACAAGTAGACAAGTATCTTTGTCCCCGTGAATTGTGAGGAATTAACAATCAAGCACTCCAACCAATTTCAAGTATCATTGAAAGTATGAATAAATCGTACTTCAATAAAAAAAAATAACAATTGCTTTTCACCTTCGACAGTGAAAAAAGAAGCGGAACTCTTCCATTTCCAGTGAAAAATTCAATCGATGAAAATTTAATTAACCAAAGTATTCAAAAATTTCACTGTAAAAAGAAGTGTCTGAATTTAAATGATAATGAAATTAGCACACATTTGACAATCTTTTGGATTTTTTAAATCAAATAAATTATTATAAAAAAAATAT
>JABSMS010018672.1:0-11614 GCA_018902275.1 Aleiodes sp. PSUC_FEM 10030003
GCGATTGGTACTGAATATTCATCTCCGTATTGAATTGAATTATTCGTATTCAATTCACCATGAATTATTCAAAGTTTTGAATATTCGCACACCCCTAATGTATTTTTCTTGAATATTTCTCGAAAAGGATCCTTTTTATGTATTGAATTTTTCAAAGAATTTTCTCCATACAATTATTAATTTTGAACGTCGAAGAAGTCGAGCTGACTTCAACTGGAGGCCGAATTTCAATTTTCAACTTAAAAAAAAAAAATTCTTGATAAGAGCAAAATTCTTTAAAAAATCATAAATTAATTCCATATAACGATTAATTCCATATGACCTTCAAAATTGATAATTTTATGCAAAAAGTCCGTTTGAAAATCCAACGCATAAAAAGTGTGGCATTTCTCCATAAAATTGGGATGAAAACCTGCTTTATTACCGTTGAAACTCCCAATAACTTGAGTCTCCCAAGCGAAACGAAAAATATTCCAGTATTTTTGAAACACACTCATCAAGAATCTTCAAATATCTCACTTTACACCGCCGCGTATTTCTATCATGAAAATACGAAAGACGAAGCTTCAGCTTTTTCGTTCATTATCCAACAAAGTGACGCTCTACCGTCGCATCAAATTTAATTAGTTCTCTAATCGTTGATATATAATGTCATAGTAAGCCATCGGTTTTCCACGAGACGTCTGACACGTCTGTTTCCTGGCTTATAATGGCCGTCTCGTTCTTCATAAAGGATTCTCTCAATTTTTTAATTATTAAAATGTGAAATCCGATGATGCCAGTAGATTTTGATAATTACGGTGATAATGATAGTTTCCGCATCAGTTATAATCACGTTACTTTCATTTAAAAAATTTCATTAAAAAAACATTGTGTTGATTAATACAATTATTCCGGTCAGAATAAACATCCTCAAAATCTCCTGAATTCGCCTCAACGATTCCATATGTTGAAACGTCAGTTTATTCTCTGCAAGTTTGTTAAACGATAATAGTCATAAAAAATTCAAACAATGCTTCAAGTGCCTGTAAATTCATTCCTGAGAAATCATTGAAAGTCACTTGAATTCAAATGGAATGAGAAATCATGGTTTCAAGTGATTTCATAATGAATAGCCACTGGTGAAGTAATTTGGGACATTTGAATTTTATTCTATCAATATAAGAAATCAGAGATGTTGAATAAATTCAGTAATACCCAAAAGGGATTCACAACAGATGAAAAAAACAAGGGTGCTGAGGCAGCTGCAAACTTTAGTTTCCATAAGGTGGATTTTTAAAATTTCCTGAACACGTCAAAAAAAATAACCAGATAAAAATATGTATATGTATACGAAATTCGAGAATTGGTGGAAGAAAGAAGGGCGTCGGTGGATATCTCTGAAAAAACCTCCCGGCAGATGGTTTTTAAGTCGAGGTTATATTGGACGAAGACTCTCAGGTATATATAGCAGGTATACGCGGAACAGATCGGAAGCAGAGGAAAAGAGATCCAAGTAATGTTGTATATAAGGGAATAGGGCATGAGAGTGAAGGAGAAAACGCCGGACACCTGCTCTTATACTACACCACTTCTTTTTCATCTCCTCCAGTGTATTCGCCTCGGCGCGTTCACGTTGAAAACGTTTTTTAAACGAGCACGAGACCCACTCTCCTATTTCCATTGGCCCTTTGGACGAGTGAGAGTTCCCCCCTTTATGCTCTCGTCCAACTCCGAGGTACAATCGACGGAAAAGAAAATTGCCTCGTACGGTGGAACCACTGAGAGACCCTCACGTTCTTATTTTCTAGGCTCCTTTCCTTTTTTTCTCTTTTCCTTTTTCCCTTCCAACTGTTAACGACTTTCTCCCCTATCTCGTGCCCCCGCACTCACCATATGTCGTGCAAAAACGATGTTATATCATTTACATTTTGTTTTCATGAGAAATTCCTTGTTTTCTTTCTATCGTAAACACAACAAGGTTCAATGTTTTCAATGCGAGAATTCATTTTTAGATCGTTGTATTAAATTATTTCTTCCGTTATAATTAATTATTAATTTTATCAGCAACACGTGCGCAGTCATAAAAATGCAGAGAATGTTTCTCTTTCTTTTCTTGAAAATGGAAAAAATGCTTTCAAATGTTTTTTGATGCGAAGAAGAGAGGTTTCGTCTGTTTTCCTTGACGATGAATAAGTAAAGGCACTTATATTTACTTCAGCACAAAGAAAGTTTTTGTCATTTTAATGTCTTCAATAAACATTGAATAGAACATATGAATGAGAGTTCATAATTTAAAAGAATAATTTTAAAATGACTCATGTACCTGTAAATTATTTTTTCTGGAAAGCCTGTACGGTGTATGCTAATGCATTATTTACATGCGCGATCCAAAGCTCTCGGACTATTCAAGAGGGGTGGCAGGTGCTCTCGCCCAGTTGGTGAGTTATAATGCCACGTTTTCTGTGTATAACTCTTCTCCCACCTTTTGCCCTTTACTTTTCAACGTTTTTTTCTTTCTCTCTTACTTTGTCTCTTCGTTACTCTCTGCATTTTTCACCTGAAACAGTGATTTTTTTATTATTTTAATCTCCTCAACTAGAAGCCACTAAAAATAATCAGCATGGTTTATTTGACGAAAATTTCTCCATCGTCATGAATACACAATGATAATTCTCAATATCTGTGGATTATTTTTATTCTCAAGCGCTGAGGAATAATATTTCATTATCTTTAAAATTTTAAGACACTCGCTATGCAAATTTTCATTTCTTAAATGAAATTAAAACATTAATTATTTCAGATTAAATAACCTCATTATGTCACAATTTTCCATCATTTCTGAATTAATTATTCACGCTGGAAAATTCAAATATATTTCACGTGAAAATAAGTAAGAAAAAAAACGTTTCAAATCTCAAAAACCCCATCAACTCAAAGAAATTCGTATCACAGAGAAACCGCTCATTACCCAGCAGTTTCCATACTCCATCATGCTGCACCAGTTTGCCTCTCGAAACGACTTTAATTTCTCCATCAACTATCTCTCTTCCTCCTTTCAAGTCTGGAGTTTGCACCTGCCATTTGCCGAACCGCCATTCACCAAGGCATCCTGTCCAAGAAACCTCAGAATTCTCCTTTCCCCCCAAAAATTCTCTTCACGCTCATAACCTCAATGTTTGATATGAAAACTATCGCGTTCCCGCCAATTCACGGATGAGACCTCAAAGCTTGGAATTACCCAGTAAATCGTTCGCAAACATTCGATATGTGCGAATGAAGGGAATTCAAGTGAAATTAACAAACGTTACACCAATGTTTGTAGGTAAATAACTGATAATTCCTCAAAAGAGACTTTGGCAGATGAAATTTTCAACATAATTTCCCTCATTTAAAGTGAAATAAATTTTGGAAATGAAGAAAAAAAAAAGGAAACGGTTGGTTCTTACCGGCTGTGCATGCCCAAAGGAAGAGAACCACCTGCCGCTAGGGTTTTGAGGGGCAAAAATCGTCCCTACGTCTCTCCTTTTCCTCCCTCTCTCTCCCACGCGTTATTTCTCCACAATTTTCTCCGGCAAGCGCGCAGTCTCGCTCATCCCCTCCAACTGCAGTCGAGAAAACGGCTTCCCTTGTGTGTACATTCTCTCCCTCCCGCCCCTCCTCTTCTTTTCGCGGCACGCATTCCCCCACCACAAGCCGCCGTACGAAAAGAGAGAGAGGAGAAGAAAAAAACATGGTGAAGTATATAAATGAGCGAGAGGAGGGAGCGAAAGAGAAGGAAGAAACAAAGAATAGTGTGGCGAGTTCGGTGGGGGGGTTACACTGGTGCTACGCGTCGGGACGCTCAGTTGCCGTGCGAACGTTGAGAGGCGCTCTTACTTTACCAATTTCATCTCTGTGCTTCGTACTCAAGGCCAGCTGCAACTTTTAGTCCCTTTTTTCGCGCCAAAGTGAGAATTTTTTTGGCTTTCACGAAAAAACAGTGAAAAAGAAAATTTAATTCCATTGGAAAACAATCTGTGGATACTTTGGAATTTTTTTTCATCATAGTGTGTGTACCTGTGTGTATGTGTGTGTGTAATTTATTTTTTGGTTTAAAAAAAATTACTCCGGATGCAACAGATGGAATTTTTATTTAATTTGTGTGTGATTTCTTGAGTGATACGAGAGATGGATTTTTTTTGTGAAAATTTTATTATTTTTCATGAATATATTCAACGTGTTTTCGAATAATTTTATTACCCAATTATTGGCTGACAAGGATACTAAAGTGTGATTTATCTTATTATTGTTTGCACTGAGAAATCAAAGTGAAAGGTGAAATATTTATTTTTAAATCTCACTAAGAAAAAATAAATTAAAATGATCGACTACGTAGTGAGGATTTCATAGTTTTTGTGGTGTTTACTGAAGGGAATTCCAAAAGTTTCCGTAAACTTGACGTATTCCCGAGTGAAAAACACATTCGTCAAGTTTTTCCCCTTCCACGTGGAATTTCCTCTCGAGTTTTTGTTCTTTATATTTTTACTTTCATCATAGTTTTGTTTTTGTGGGTGTGGAATTTTATTATTTAAAAACGTGGATGAGACACCGTGAATATCAGCAAAATGGATACGAAAAGGCAGTTTAGGATCATGAAATTCCTAAGGATTAATTTGGCGTTGCTCTTGTGTTACGGTGAGTAAAGACGAGACTCAAGGTATAATCACCAATAATTAAAAAAAGCGAAGAAATTTGAATTTAATCTGCCACGCATTAACATAGAAATCACAGGAGAATGTTAATGTGAATGAAAACAATTTTTTTGTCGAAATTATCATCTTCAGCTCGGCAATCAACTTGATAACAAAGTCTAAAAGAATAAGTTGATGAGCTCGAAGAATTTTTTCGAATTTAAAAACCACTTGTCTTCTAACGGTAAATTTTGACGAAAAAAAAATGAAAGAATAGAATTTTTCACTAGAAAAACACTAAAAAAAAATCTGAAATTTTACGCTAACAATTTTAGTTGAGACGTTGATTTTTCCCATCTCTCCTTAAATTCTCTAAAAAAAATTGTGACCGATAAAATACGTCTCCGTTTATGATACGAGGGCAAACGACGTCTACCTACTAAAAAGTAAATGTTATCAGTCTAACACCACACTATGCAAATACATTCTCACCAAACAGCGTATAATTGCGCAATTAACGTACGTTGGAATGCCATGCATACTCTACAAAATTGTTATAAATTTTGACAATTCAAGTGGCCTTATATATTCAATTAATAACACGTTATATTCGTGATTGATAAGTCCTATCGTCCAATCTGATTTACCACATAAACTTCTGTTTATTAAACATGGTAATCAAAGCTGCAGATATAAGTGATAGTTTGTAAACTTTCGAGAATGCTGCATACCATTTATTCAATTCCTCTGATTACACACACATGCACAACTCCATACACGCAAACACGATCGTATATCAGTTGGAACAGTGTGTATGCAGCGACGCAAAATCGATCCTGCATTAAATCAAGGTCGTGAAAGTTAGCAGAAATTCGTGGCGAAGTGAGACAGTGTATTTTAGAGACAGTTACATACGATTTAATATATATATATAGACGACCAAAAGGGTTATTGTCTCTGGAACTACGTGTAACTGGCGCTTTACACACGTTTGCGTTACTATTCACCTACTCACCGACAATTGGAATTGGGGAAAAGTGGCGGGAGACAATTCTATTCGGCAAACTGGTCTGGCTGGACGTGTAACGAGAGAAATTCGAGAATTGCCCGGTGAATCTAAAAGTCTGGAAGTGAGGCTGCAGAAGCGTTATCGAGTAGCGTCTGTACAAATTACGAGTGGTAATATTCACCGAGTGGCTCTTCCTAGAAATACTATTTCTGACAGTCGGTAAAATTCAATTACTATGGAAATTAACTCGTTGAATTATCTACACTTTCTAGTTTTTATGAAATTTATGGTTGATTAGATTTCTATTTCTTAATATGAAATTATCGCGGGGTTATGATGGATGGAATTATTTTTGTAATGGCATTTCGTTTGACTTGGAAATAGGAAAAGATGGGGCAAAATGGATAGGCGAAGATGAAATTCCTATGAAAATGTTGCGAAGAAAATTGATATTTGAAAAAAAAAATTTAGCACTGAAATTCATTTTTTTTTTAATTTTGGTTTTTGAAGGATAAATTCGATTCAATTCATCGCAACGAGTTGGGGCTGTGCTCAAATGAAAGCTGGTATTATTTCCCCTGAAATTCGCTGGTCACAAATTAATTTTTCACGATTTTTATTTATCTTTGAACAATCGAAATTTAAAAAAAGTACTCACACTTAAATTTGGTAGCAAAAAACATATTTTTTTAATTCAAACAATCCCATTTTTTGCATGGTTCCCATAAAAAAAATTCTGGCTTTCAATGCACACATTTCACAAATTCTATTGCTGGAAACTTCGGTTTAATGTTCATTTTGCCCCACTTTCCCCTATTTTTTTTACAAAAAATCATCATAATCGCAAAAAAAATCTATTTTCACGAAAAATTCCATTTCTCAAGATTAATAATGTTTGAAATTGCAGTTTGCAACTCACTAAAACTCGGAATGAATTTATACACTGAGAATATCATAATTTAACAAAAGTAACGGTTGAAGGAGACCCAAAGTCTTTAGTATACTAGACAGAACCCATTAGTTCAGTACCTGTACTGAGTACATATACTGTTCACAAAGGGCCCATTATTAGATGGTGCCACCGAAATTATGTCAGTCCAGTGGCAAACTACAAAGCCCCCCAGTCACACACGGGCCAAACCCACTGGACCTAACAGCCATTTGGTGCTATATAAACCCATCTCTGTGTTGTCTCATATAACTTCACAACGTATTCACTTTATCTCTATCTGTATGTTGAATAACAGTAGAGTTTTCAGTTGACAGAAGGAAAAAAAACAAAAATTCCACCGTTTTTGTTTGACTTTCAATAATGTTCAGCGCTGCGAGAAACAATGATTTTTCATTTAAATTCATTTTTTCACATGAACTGAAAATTCTCCCAATTCCTCGGAAATGACTGAATTTTTCGTTTACGTTGAAATCAAATATTCACCGAATCATATCTCAATTTCCCGAGTTTTCGCCGCTTTAATTGGGCTTTTTAATTGAATGAAAAACATTGGTTCCTTTGATTCCATTCATTTTGGATAAATCCAAGGGGAAAAGAATCCGTTAAACCTCTCTTTCATCAACGTAATTTTGACTTTCACCGGATGAATAATATCCGGATGAAAAATAAATGCCTTCAAAGAATTCATGATTCATTTAACTATCATAATGAAATCATACGGGAAATATTTTTCACAAGGGAGATAGATTAATAAATGTTTTTTCATTGTCAGTAATGATTGAAATAATATTCCCTTGATTCATTTAATATTTCCCACAGTGTACGCCCTTTTGTCGCATTAACTATTATCAACGAATTACCAAATTACAAGTGGAGCATAGTTGGCTTCATACGTATTATAACTGCCACTTCAAAACACAGTCAGTAACCCGCGTAAACGACACTATATTCCTCTCTCTCAGTTTTCCCCACTTTTGGAAATTCCCACTGGGGAATATGAACCGTTGTACATCCATAAAACGTTCAGGTATGCTGCAACTATTGCGACAGTTCAAACCTCTCGGCATTCCACTTGGAATTACTACGAAATTATTAGTTTCTCTTTATTAAACGAAAAAGTCATTTACTTCGTTAATTATCGAATTTCTCATTTCATCAGTTTCATTTACTTGCCTTTGTTTCATTTATTTTTCAATCGATTGATGAGCGAAATGCCATCACTTTCTGGAGCGTTAATTTTCACTTTACCGCGCGCTAATAAAATATTAATTAATTGTTTAATCAATCGGATTTTTCAACAGAGTAAAACATAAAGAATACCATAGAATTATTTTTATTTTACTCTTTTCCTTCTAATAAAATGAAGAGACTATGTTTCACGTTCTCAGCGTAAACTTTGAATGTAAATGGAATAAATAGAGGTGAATACGGAGGAATCGGAGTGGAACGCGTGACAACGAGATGCAGAGAATAGAAGAGAGAGAGAGGAATTCGGGATTTTTGCCTGAGTTATATTTGTTCACTCACACCTCGCGTACTACGGAGTTATTACGTAATATGTTTTTCATGTCCCTGACTCCATCGTATATACTGCATAACAGTAAAATTGTTGCAATCAACTGACCTGTCTTTTCTGATGAGTGTGAACTTTTTACATTTTTATTTTATTCTTCTCACTCTTCGTTTAATACACAATTTTTCATGTGTTTCATTTTTATGATGGAATTGCAGCCATCTCGGGTCGTCACGTATCGTTGCTCTTCATGCACGTATTATACGAATGAAATACAAAGAATATTCACACATGAAAAGTGAAATATTTTTTAACCATAATTAACCGACACTTTCGTCATTTTCTCCTTTTTCTGGCAACAGGAAATGGTCTCGTGTGAATAATTGTTATGAATTATGTTCCATTAAAAAAAATAGGATTTTGCTTTACTTCTTTCCCCACAAATTTATCTAAGCCCTCAAGAATATATTTAAGTGTCTAATTATTTTTTTCTTTTGCGGTCAAGCAATTTTTTTTATGAGAACAAAAAGGTGTGAAACGTTTCTCCTTTCACGTGCTAAAGTACATTCTCGTATCGAAGGAAAAATATGTCTTTCACTACATACTTGGTATGTTGGCCTTGTCCACCCTGAGAAACCGGGGTTTTTCCTGGGCCAGCTGAAAGATCCCACTGGGAGTGGTTTGGAACCGCTCCACCGGAACTTCTTCAGCGCACTCATACACTTTCGCCGCAGCTTTCTCCCTCTCTTCTCGTGATAAAAACGTACGACACTTTTCTATACATACAACTGGAAGAAAAAAAAGAACAAATGAAAACTAGTGCTTCTGCAAGAAAACGTGGCAATTTCTTACACCCCTGAGGAATCCCCTACACATTTCATTTGGAATAAAAAACTCGAGAAGAAAGTTAATAAATTTGATGGAAAAATCTGGGTGTGTCAGAATGAAAATAGTGAAAAGATTTTTTTTTCTTTATCTTCTTTTATTCTCTCCTCTTCATAAGTATTCCGGAATATTTTTCAATTCAAAGAATCCTCAAAATTACTTGGAGGAAAAAATTAATTCACGAATGAAATATAACCTTCTTTTCACGTTAAATAATAACTCGATCATAAATTTCCCTAAAATTCTGTTAAGAGAACATTGCAAACGAGAGAATAAAAAGGAATAAAAAGAAGCCATCCCCTGAATTTATCTTTTAACAAAACAGTCACCCATGTCCACAATAAATTCATTTCCACAGCGTAAATCTGTCATAGAACCGCCGGTCACGTACAGATCCTATAAACCTCCCTGGTAGACTCGGTTTTTAGGCACACACAAACCTGCAAGAAATGTTCCCTCGTAACGTCACATCATCGGTAATAATCCCATGCTCTTCCTCCGAAAACCGTACATTTTTAAATAAAAAAGAACCGTATATTTGAAATAAAGCATGAAAATAATGAAGAAAAAAGCATTAAATGTAAAAAAAAACAATGGTATAGTTTAATCGATATAAGCCTATTTAGGTCCATTACTGCGGAAAAAGTCGATAAGAGAATAAGAACCGAAGGGGTAGCGAAAGAGAGACAGTTGAACGGAGTGAGGAGAATGACGAGTCGAGGAAAAGGAAAACCCGAGACATGGGGTACACGAGTGTGCTTGGCACGCCACCGACGATTCAACGACCGAATGTCCTCTCTATCTCCCTCTCTCTCTCAAAACGAGCACACAATTCTCACTGTGTATAAAACTCGTCGCTGCACCCCTTCCTCCACCGAGGTCATAAATACCAATGTGGATAGAACCGTACGCAAATGGCATACTCTAGCGTCTCATCGTAAGAATACACCCCTTTGCTCAGTTTCACTGACGTGGACGACTTATAGACACGAAATTCACTTGTCTTTTCGTATTTTCTTATTATTCTAACTAGTTTAATATTTTTTATCCACTATTTAAAACTAGACTTTATTTTAATTTCTTCGAGAAAGAATTTAAATGTCAGAATAAATTGTTCTCTCGTTCCCTTTTATTTTTCCTCTCGTATGAATCTGATATTTTCAGAGATTATTATCGGCTTGGGTTCCTTTTATTTTTGAAGGTATTACTCTGGGATATAAAGTTTCTTTTTTAGTCACTTACGGGATTTCCTGAAGAGTTGTTTGTAACATGGAAAGGATGTCAGAGGAGAGAGATGATTCCCCCGGGGCCAGTCAATTTCTTTTCGTGCCTTTACATGGTCGCCTACGGGTATTCACGGTCAGACTTGTATACCGGACCCTGTCCGTTCGTGGAAAGAAACATGACGTTTCAACCAAGTGCCCTGGGCCAGAACGGTTTACTGAACTGGCAGCTTCATTTTCTCGGGACTCAACTGAAATTTGAGTCTCATCATTTACAGATTTATGAGAAACTATTTTTTACGTCCTCTCTATTTTAAACTGTTAATCTCTGAATTTATTTGAAGCCTAGAATTCAGTAGTGAAGAGGTAAAACAGGATAATTTGATTTTTTCTCTCAATGGTTTTTCTCGAATATGTCAGAAACTATTGGAGATACGTCCTTTTTGCCCTGATCCTTTTTTGTAGCTCTTGAAATTTTCTACAAAAAAGCATCAGGGCAAAAAGGGCGTATATCCATTAGTTTTCGAGATATTTGCAAAAGAATCTCGGCGAAAAAGATCGATTATCTTGTTTTACCTCTTCACTACTGAATTATTATTGTAAGAAACAGAAAAAGCCTGTGAATTTCTAGAAAGAATTCCGAAAAATAGCTGTAATTCAATGAACCGTCATATAATAGACGAGAATTACGAGCTTGCGCACTGGTGGCCCGTTAGATTGCGCGCTGCGGATTCATAGCTTTTCAATTGAAAGCCACTTTTGTTACGACAATAAACCTGACAGAACGAAGACAGCGATATGAAAACGATGAGTATGCAGATTGTTATCGAGAAGTGGGAGAATAGTCAAGTAAAAACGAATATACAACGAACTTCTGGATTACTCTAACCTCCTTTTCTTTTCCAATTCTCCCCACTCAACAAATCAAGTTGGTTGATTCAGTACGAGGTTCGTTTGACCGTTATACGAGCCAATGGCGACCCACATTCACGAAACACAGCACGCGCCTTCTGCATTGGTCTTGGGCACTTGCAAGAAGCATTCACCAAGATTTAAAATGCCGCTAATCTAGTGAAAGACTCGTGCACGCAGCCAAGAGGTCATATACGGTACAAACGCGATTTCTTTTTCATTATAAACATGTTCAGGCGTAATGAACGGTGCTACTGTAGAAACGAAATTTCCGTTCTTTTTATATTAGGGGAAGGTGGGGTAAAATGGATACATCCTAGTTTTGATGCTATATATTATGAAAATCGGAACAACTCAAGGGAAATATCAAAGATAGGTTTATTTTGATAGTTCCATTGGAAAGCTGAGGAAATTTCAAGTGGAAAATATGTGTAAAAATTAATTTTTTTGATATTTTAGAAAATTCGA
>JABSMS010018683.1:0-11613 GCA_018902275.1 Aleiodes sp. PSUC_FEM 10030003
TTAGATAAATAAGGACCTTAACTATTAGAAAAAAATTAAATTTACTTATGATCTAATATTTTTTATTTTACATTGGCGGCGAAAGGACCTCCTTAAGAATATCTCGCGTTCACTTCAATTGATGTTTAGTAAAGTTTCTTCCCAGGAAGAAAGACGATTGACAATTTTGTTCATGGTAACAAACACAAAAAAAAATTTTCAACAGCTTTTTAGTGATACATAAAAAAAATAATCAATCATTTGAATTTCTTAAACGATATGAATACGACAGCATGACTCAATAGTTCTCAAAATTTTAAGGGCTTGGTATCATCTTAGTTACAAGAAAATAATTATCTTATAAGAACTTGTTAAATTCCAAAAATGGTTATAAGATTATTTACCATATGGTAGGTAATATCGACACTTCTGAAGTATTAGACATATTCAGCATGGGAATACGCGTATCCTATTATTTTTGTACCACATTCATCAGATGTTCAAAACCTCTTCAGGGTTTTTATAAATTATTTTCCATTTTGCGGAGCTTAGAAAAAATGTTGAGATATCTCAAATATAAAAAAGGGGAAAATGAATTAAATTGGACATTTCAATGAAATGATTGGAGATAGATTTTTTCAATAATTTCACTGAGAAGCTCAAGGAAATTCTGATGAAAAACATGTGTGACAATTTATTTTTTTATAGAAATTCTTCAAGATTTCTACCATTTTGGCCAAAAATGAATTGTGATACATAATTTCCATCAAATTTTTTGTCAGCTTTTCAATGGAATCATTGAATACATCCTACCTCTAATAATCTTGGTCGTTCTAAATCATTTTCATTTGATAAAATATTCAAATTCCAACTAAAATCCAAAACAGTCGTTCTACTGATAATGTCCTTTTACCCTATCTCCCCCTCCATTTCATTTCCAGATATTGCTTAATCAAAAAAAGCTCATTCAATTTCACATAGTTCACTAATGCAATCTACAACGATTTTACAATCACCATGGTATTTCTAAAGAGTGCAATTCATTCTATCATTCACTAAAAATCAACGAAAATTTGTAAATAGCAGGATTCATTATAAACTACCGTCATTTGGCCCCTTCCCCGATTTTCAATCCTCGGAAGAAGAGTACCCTCCTCTCGCTCTCGTCCTCCTCCATCCACTGCAATTATAATCTACCATCAAACTACGGAGATCAGTTCTATAAAGTGACTACTGATTATTTCTACTATTTCAAACTAATTACTCATTATACTAGAAAATTAAATTAATTATTTCAACTTACGATAGCTATAGATTGGTACTGATGTGTATGCACTTGTAGCGTGATGACAGCGATGAGTTTTTTGCGTACACTGTTTTGCCTCAGTGCACCAATCCGGTGATGCTGGTCTTCTTTGTAAACGTCGTAATTGTTCATAAAGAAATGCTTCAAAGTGTCTGAAAGAATGATGGTGATTCATCATTGAAGATGGAACTCAAGATGACGTAAGGTAAGGAACTCTAAGAAGGAGAGGCTCAGATATAACCTCACCGATTTGGCCGAGTCTCCTCTCATTTGAGAAGTGTTACTAGTGGATTGCACCACTATAGCTCTGGGGTGCAACTCTCGGAAATAGAGGATATATTAGCCCCTCAAGTTTGGGGAGAACTATCCCTAGGCAAAAAATCGGTAGATATTATTGGATCTAATTATATGTAATGATATCTAATTATATGTGATGACATATATTCAGATGGGAATTTCGTCTGTCTGTTGTGATTTCAAGTTTCAGATCTAATTCAATTCAAATATATCTGGCTGGATTTGCCTTCAGATGTGACGATACATCATTTTACTAGCAGGTTTGAGCAGGTATGATGAGATCTGCTTCTAAATCTCATCAGAAAAAATGGTCGGGTCAGTCTACATCCAGCGAAATCTATATCTAAATGTACCGAGATTCGCTTAGAGCTATTTAGATCTATTGAGTCGGTCAAATCAGTGAAGCCCAGATCTGAGCCTATCCTTGTAAGACCCAATAAACTCTAAAAATTCGGAAGATAATTTCAAGGTATTTATCTCCTCAAATTAAATATCTTCTGATGTAGAGACCTGAACGTCAATGGTTGATCATATTTGACAACTCCCAGAACAGGACCAGCCATTCCAGATTTATGGAAAGTCTCAACCTTGAAGAAAGAGAAAAGTCATTATATGTTACTTTATTTATTCAAATAATGAAGTGATAATAAGTTTCACAATGTACCTGTCTCTTCACCAATATGTGTTCATTAACTTTTCCATGTCTGATTTGCAGTCTCTTCAATTCCATCAGTTGAAAGAATATCTTCCTCTCCAAATGGTACCTTCTCAAACTGATTTGAACATCACGTTGAATCGTCTCCATATTGAGTGTCTGTTGTTTCTCAGTATTTGGACAACACTTTAGGGTTCTCTTCGGGATTTTGGAAACACGAGGACTGGGTTCAATACCACTGTCACGTCCTCCACTATCTTTCCGTTGTTTTGTGCGTGAAATAAGTCCTCTAGGACTTGCAATTCTTTTTCCCTCCATCTATATAAATAAATGATGAGTCATCATGGCTTCTAATGACGAAAAGTGAAGATGAAATATGCATAGAACTTACTCGTGATAATGTATCAAATTTAGGAGCCCTTAACACCTTCGTAGGTCTTCTGGGAGTTTCTTCCTCGCTCGTACTTGGCAAAACCCTTAAAACCCCAAGGTCATCATCATCATCATCGTCGTCATCATCATTATCAGGCTCTGTATCAACTTCAGTATTATTCCCAACGACCTTTTGAATCTCCTTAGCAACTTCATCATCGTCCTCGTCCCATTCTGGACTCTGAATTACAGCGATAATTGCGCTACGATCATGACTGTCTTCCTCTGGGCTTTCCTTTGTTGGCGACTTTGATGAGCCTTCACAACTTTTACTTTTAGCAGTCGATGGCCTTGAGGATCGAGATTTTTTCATTTTCTTAGAAGTAACTACGGGACTATCAATTCTTCCTTCAATTTCTTCGGACTTTTCTTTATTGTCTTCCTCTACTGTGTCATCATCTTTTTGAATGTCTCTCAAAGATTCAGAGCCTGCGTCAGAACTTCTATCTCTAGTTTCAACTGCCTCATTGTCGTTCTGCTTCTCGGGGTCAGTTTCTGCTTTTTCCGCAGGCGTAATCGGTGCTTCTCGTTCACGTTGACTTGCCGAAAAGCTCAAATCTGACGAATGTGAATCCTTTTCTGATTCACTGTCTTTTATTGGTGATGATCTTTTGCTTAGTGCTGATTTGTCCTCAGTGCTTATATGTTCATCAGGTGAAAAGGCTTCCTTGTCCTCCTGCTTCTGACTTTCTTCTTTTTTATGCTTTCCTTTATCCTCAATGTCTTCCTGTTCTTCCGATTCTTTTTGAAGCTTTTCGTCCTTCCCTTTGGCCTGATTCTCCTCCTCTTGTGTGGAAGAAGGAGGCTCGCCGCTTGTTTCTTCCTCTTGTTGATTCTGTAACCGTGAAAATTCTTGTTGGGAGTCATCCGAATTGCTCTCAATATCATTCTTCTCCTCTTTCCTACCTTTATCTTCCTCATGTACTTCATCATCATCATCATCATCATCATCATCGTCATCATCGTCATCATCATCATCATCACTGGCATCATCATTATCACGTTTATCGCCAGCAGTAAGAGGTACCTCCTCAGTCACATGCCGACGTATATCTTCGACGTCCTTTTTCAAATCAGCTGCCTTAGTCATCAAAACACTCTGCATCTCGTCTGCCTTTTCAAGAATATGGTCCATTTTCGATTTCATAATCGATGTTTCTTCTTCTTGTTTTTCGTCTTTCTTGCTTTTTGTTGGAGGGGCTGGTGTTGGTGTATCTGGTGCTTGATCTTTGTGAACAATGGCCGTTACTATTACTCTTTCGACAGTTTCCTGACTCGTACTGTCAGTCATGTCTTTATCAAATTTCTTCTCATTTCCTTTCTTCTTTGGTGTAGATGCACTTGTTCTTTCACTACCTGAGCAACTGACTGGTTTTCTTCTCCGCCCATCAGATTTTGTTTTTTTTTTATCGACTTTTGTTTTTTTACGGGAAGAACTGCGCTGCTCAGTTTCAGTCACTCGTGTTTCTTTTGATGTCTCCTTTGGCTTCTTCTTTCTGTCTGAATACTGAACCTTCTCTGACTTTTTTTCAACCGATCTTCGTACTACAACAACTTCTAAACTGTCATCGCTCAGACTATGATCAACTTCTTGACTCTCGCTTCTTCTGTGATGACGAGTTTTCCTCTCAACTACAGCGCCATCTGAGCTCTCGTCGAATTCACTTGATGACTCGCTATACTCATGTTTTGAGTACCTTCTCCTGCAGGATTTGTTGCTATCAACTTCGGTGCCTTCGTAACGACCAGAATCACTTTTGGCACGTTTGCGACGATCACGACGCGACGTCTTCGAGAGTCGTACCTCTTCCTCGCTGAAGCTTCGACTACCACGACGCTCTTCGCGTTTTCTTGGAGTGCTGTGTTTCCGAGTTCGTTTTTCGATCCAATGTTCCTCGATGTAGACATCTGCTTGTTGGTTATTGCGATGACCGCATTCACTGTCACTGCGAGACGAAGAGTCGCCGTGTTTAATTTTCACTTTTGCTGCAAAAACTAAAAAATTATGACAATTAATAATCAAGAAAAACTGTTTGAAATTGTAAAGCTGGTTCGAGTCGAGATAATCGCATTTGATTGTATCCAATTAGCTCAGAAGTTTTCAGATGTGCTCAGATTTGAACAGTGTCTAAGCTGATTCGATCTAACTGTCCGATAAAAATATCCTGTATCTAATCGATCTAAAATTTTCAGATCTGAAAAGATCTACAATTTAGCTGGATCTGATCAGACCTCATGATTCGATTAGATCTTCACTTGTCTGATTAATCTACAGTATTTTTAAAATCATTATAATCAATAAATCCTAATTATTGGGATATCTGGAACATTGAAAAATATGTTCGGTATAACGAATTATTTTTTGTCAAACCTGAACTATATCACCTGAAGTGTCATTTAGAGCATACAAGAAAATTATTTGCCTAAGTGACCTTTCGTGGTGCAGGCCAGTGCCAAATATTACATTCTAAAAGACCTATTGGCGGACGATTTGAGAGTACACGAAAGTAACTGATTTTTTAGTGTGTCAATAATGAAAATGTACGTAATATAGTTCAAATTCGTCAGAGTATAATTCATTGCGTATATAGCGATGAATGCTCACAGGTTAATGTTATACAATTTAATAATTAGCCCAATATGTAGATTTCATCGATTGTTATAGATTTTTCTGAATGAATAATAATTATCCCCCATCACATTCCATCAAATTCAATCGGCTCTGATTAGATCGAGGAATGAATTTGTGCGTTTTAGCTGAGATTCAATGAGATCTAATTTGATCTAATTGGATATGACTGAATATGAAATAGGGCAGCGGAATAAACTTCATCATTCGGTTAGATTTAACTGAGTCTTCTCAGATCCCACCTGATTGCTCTGAATCCGAACAGATCAGATTCGATCAAATGGGATCTAAATCCACAATTAAATGAGAAAGAAAATTGCTTCGATCTGAGGAGATCTAAGGAGATGGGATCAGAACTAAACCAATCTGGTCCCAGTGTAACATCGGATTCAAGTAGATCTGATCAGATCTGCTAAGACCTGGTCAGACCCAATGGGATCCGATTATGTTTACTCGGCGAATGCTAATATCTTCCCCCATTTCTTTATTCGAGGCTCTAGACTATATTTCATTCTTACAAGCGAAGTATTTCAATCATTTCAAGTTTTTTATTCATATGTCATTTTTTGACAATTATTTTATCGAATTAGATTGCTGTAGGTAGACAGCGTAAACATGCGTAAACATAAGTTCGTGATATGGCCCCTATTCACAAAATAATCAAGTTTTGGAGTGTAGAATTAGTACTTCTCCTTCACCTATATGTAGCCTGTATTTATTTCTTTCATTCCCATGCCAATAATTTGAATGTCTCCATGCCTATTATATAGAATCGGGAAAGAGTTGTCAAAGTAAGTTAGAAGCTCTTTACTAGTCAGTAATTGAATAAGAGGTCAACCATCTGTGTATGAACTACTCTGTTGTTTCGAAACTATTAATTGCAGAGCCGTTCATTGAACTTGACATGATAATAGAGCACTTTTCAACTTTCAAACAATTTACAAAATGGAGAAAAATCAATGTGAATGATAAAATTCCTGTAATTTGTCCCTACATGCTTTTGTACACGTAAAAAAATTCCCATGGCTAATAAGAATATATGAAGAGCATTTTGTGGCAAATGACCTCATAAATCGCAATAAAGTTTTCTGATAGATTTCTCGAAAGCTCAAAATTTTCACGATAGTTGAAGAGAAAATCCGCTCAATTCCTCAACTCTTTCCATCATTGCACTCAAAGAATGTGTAGGAAGCATGTTACCTCTATTCGGCGCGGTTCGATGCGTTCGAATATGTTGTGCAGTGGTTCCTCCATGCATTTGAATTAGCTTAGCACAGTCGCGATGTCCTCTGTACAGTGCTGCATCCAATGGTGTCATCGAACCACTCTTGCTGGTTCGAAAAATTGTATTGATTCTCGCTCCATGATCCAACAGAACCTTGCAAGTATCTAAATATCCGTGAAGTGCAGCAACATGAAGTGGAGTACGACCATCATGAGTTGCAACATCTAAAGTACTTGGTTTTCTTCGTGCCAACCATTCAATTAATTCAATACGTCCAGAAAGTACTGCCTCGTGAGCAACACCGGTTCCACGAACAGTTCGAGCATGAAGAGAGCCACCGTGCTGTGCGAGAATTTTGAGGGTCTCTAATTGACCCTTGGCAGCAGCGCAAAGTGCAGGTCTACAATGAATGTCACTATGTTTAACGTAAACTATAAAAAGCAGAACTTTTGAATTAATAATTCATGATGAACTGAGATCGTTACGTTCTGCCCTTTCGGTCTTGTCGGTTCGGATCGGCTCCAAGTCGTAGGAGAAGTGCAGTAGCATCGGCATGACCAAGAGTTGCAGCATAATGCAATGCAGAGCATCCATTGTCATCTACGTGATCGGGTTGTGAACCGCAGAGATTAACCAGTGCTTCTATACATCTCGCATGGCCGCGCGATGCTGCACAGTGGAGTGCTGTGAGGCCATCTTTGTCCGTTGCCCCTGCAGCTGCTGAACCTCCAGCTCTGAGAAAACCGATCAGCAATACGGAATGAGAAGCGTTCTTTTTCATTAGATTTCATGGGCTGAAAGATATTTTTAGAAAGAAAACAATTCTACAGCTCATTCGGAATTTAAAGCTTATTTTAACAAGTGGAATTCTCTAGACACTCCGGAAGTACCCGTACGTTTCACGAATCATGATCATGATAGTCAGAATTTATTATTTTAAAAAATAAATATCATTACCTAGCCAGTGCCAAGACTGCTTCAACACTTCCAGCACTGGCTGCCCATAGAATCGGCTGTCTTCCATCCTCATCTTTAGCATTTACGTCAGCTCCAAATTCCAACAATGTATGCAACACTTTCAGTCCAACTTTTTTTGGAACTGAAAGTTCAGCTGTAACTGCTGCACCGCAGCACTGTGCTGCATAGTGTAGTGGTGAACCACCACGTAGGTCAGGCGTTGATGGCTTAGCACCAGCTGCCAAAACTAAACGAACACATTCCGCCTCGCCACACACTAAAAGAAATATGCATGACAGTATATCACTATTCATATCATACTCCATCAATCGTTATTTAGATAGGAAAATAAAAAAAACTGTAGCATTATTCCAAAGGCAGTCGAGCATAACTCGTGATACATTTGAATAAAGCAAGGCCGTTCATGCGACGGCGATTCGATCCCTTTTAGACGTGTTGAGTTCTCGCGTGATACACTAATACTAATAAAGTCAGCTTGTCCAAATACATTGTGACCCACTGACCTTAACTGACAGTTTGAATTTTGTCCCTCGGAATCACAATATTTTTCGGTATCTTTTATGCGCTTCGAATCAATTATAATTTTTTTTAATAATGTTTTTTTGGCATTGAAAGAAGAAACCATTCACGATGCCAAGTTTTATTTTTTTTCTCATAAGAATCGAGAATTTCTGTTCAATCATTTCTCGAGTATTCGCACTAATTATTTTTTGAATGAATATGGAAATACTTTCTTAATTATGATTCTGCAGGGATTTTATAAAATGAAGATAAGTCGATGGAATTTCAGTTGACATTTTTTCGGAAGTTTAATTTCCTATAAACAGCTTTCCATGAGAATTCTTGTAACTTCCTCAAATTCCTCAATATTTTACGAAAACTATCCTGATCCAATTTGTGAAATGATACTACCAGGCAGACAAAGATTTCTGATGAAAATTATATACAAAAACAATGAATTTCGGGAAAGGAACCATCAAAGTTTATTTGAAAAACTCAATTTTTGGATTCTGTAATAGTTTTTTCCATCGAAATTTTGTGCTTTTGAATAGTTTCAAAATTTCATTATTCAAGTTCTTTCTCATCAAAAGAAGAAGAACTCAATTCTTTGATCTTCTGAGGTGAATTTTGTTGCCAGTCAATGGATTGCACTACGCGTTCCTACCGATTTCACTTCAGAGGGTTAATGCACAAAACAAAATTCCAATGTACAACAAAAACTTCAATTGTTCAGTATAATTTAACATTATTCATGGGAGTCCCTCTTGCCCCACCCTCCCTTACATCGTTTTAATACTGTATGGCTGAATTAATAAAGATATTTCTCATCAATTATCTACATAAATAACTAGTGGAGCATGTACAAATATGAAAGGAGAAATATTACCAGTCGCCCAATGTAAAACACTGTGTCCCTCAAGATCTCTGGCATTGACATCGGCACCATTTGCGAGCAATACAGCCACAAGCTGCGTGTCACCAGCAATAACAGCAAGATGAAGTGGCGTGTGTCCTTCTGCATCTGGTGCATTAACGAGTTCCGGTGCTGCTGAAGCAACAGCACCTCCAGTACTTGCATCCATACAGTAATGTAATGCGTTCCTCAACGTGCGATCGCGATAATTAATTGTATCCTCTTGTTCTCTGAGTAATCTAAGTACACGGGATCTGTCCCCTTGTTGACAGGCGTGCATCAATGGTGTTGCACCAATGTGGAGAACTCTGCAACATTAATCAGCACTTCAATTCTCACAATTATTAAGTGAATTCAACGAAATATTCTTCAATTTAGTTGTGCATTGTTAAAAGACGATGAGTAAACACAAATATTCCGTGATTTTAAGATATCATTTCAAAAGAATGTACCTCGATTTTTATTTTTTGAATCTCAATCAGTTACTTCAATTCTCAGCATTTAATCTTTCTTTTCTCAATTCATAGAATTTATTTATTTATTTTTCGCACCTGTAAACTCTTTTTGTTTGACGGTCAGGATCTTCAGTTACGTACGGTGTTCCATTCATCCACTGCGGACCTGGATTCTTCAAATAGTAAATACCAGAAAAATGTTTGAGTAAATATGGATATTCCTTGTTGAAATGTCTTTGTTACTTCAGAAATCTGAACTTTCTTTAGTGTTCCTAAAGTAGCGCATGGAAAAGGACACGCAATGGCAGACTAGATTCTCAAGAAGATATACAAGACATCTGTATGTTACATATTTTTTAACGTATCGGAAAATTCATTGGTATTCTGAGGCATTCTGAAAGTTGAATGGTTTTCCGCCGGTTGCTATTCCATTTTCAATCAATTCAATTCAGAAATGAATAATATTTTCGATAAATAATATGTATTGTTCATTTTAAAAATATCTCGAAAAAAATGAGATTAAGAAAAATTTTTTGTATTCCAAAAATTTCATTCACTTGTTTCGGGGATATTTACGTAGTAAAATACATGTAGTCGATTGGATTTTCTTTTAGAGAAAATTGTCGACGGGAAAATGGAAGAAGCAATAAAATAACAAGTATTTAAAGGAAAGTATCCTACTTTTCTATCGGCGTTCGATCTATGACGACCAGCATTCGTTTGTTGTGCTAAGGGCGGTAATGACAAATCTGTTTTATCCTGTTTTTTAATTTGTTGTCTCTTCTCCTGATGCTTCAACGGTATGGGTGGTGTCTTCGTATCCATTCCACTCTTGACGACACCCCACGCAACTTCCTCAGCTCCTCTCCATTCCCCAAAATTTGCATGGCTTATCAGTTCTCGTTCCTGACCTCATTCTCATTATTTATTTCAGTTTCTCCCTCTATATGTCTCTCGGTCTCTCTCCTCCACCTGCTGAGAATAGAAAGTGAACTATTATTATTTTTTCTTAACGTCACTTCCGTTCTCAATTTTGAGAATCTGGGCCAAGTGAAATCTTAAATCTCTTTCGGCACACAATCGCACGCTCGTCGCTGGAAAAATTATCGCGCGGGCTCCGGTAACTGACCACGTGGCTGAAGAATTGACCAGGTCACTTGGATACCATGGTAACCACTGGCTCACAACAATTGGCTAACGATCAAGAATCCACAGCCCTAATAGTCACCAACACGACAAGGTCAACACGTGAAGAATTGAGATTACTTTTCACGTCGATTAATTTATAGTTACGAGCTTCCGGAATTGAGAATCTTTTAATCTTTTTGAAAATAGGTGATTGCATTTTAATCGCATGTGAAAATATTATGTGTTTCTGTTCATCAAAATGTCCGATTACTTTTTTGTTTTCCAAAACTTCTTCACGTGGAAAGAAGATTGGGGAGAATAAATCCCATTGAAAATTTACGTTGCTTTCGTTAGTTATTATTTCCCATTAATTGTCCATGGAAATTGAATGTGACGTCATTAGTTCTTCGAATATAAGTTTTGAGTCGATAATTTCTTCAGATTTTGGAGAATACAAATACGATACGATAATTCGAACCGAAAAATTTGATTTTGAGTTGGAAAAACAAAGTTTCCATAATATGGTTGTTCGTGTGAATTATATTGGAAGTTTCGCGGATTTTTCAATGCAAACATGAAAAAAAAATTCTTTGCTGTTCTAAAAATTTCAGTTGTGACGTAAGAAAACGTGATAAATCTATGGTATTCTGAGATGAGTTCTCAGAACATACAAGAAAAATAAGATGAAGAAATTTTTGTAAAGAGTTTTTTCATTTAAAAAAATTATGTAATTAAGTTCTCTTCAGAGACGTCTTTCACCTTCTTCGATTTCGAATTATCCCGGGTGGAAATATGCATGACATGTTTTGTTAAATTTTGACAGGAAAATGTCATTTTGTGACAAAATTTCACAATTTCTGACAAAATTATGACAAAATTTTGCATATTTTTACAAAATGTATCATGATATCTCATATTTTAAAGAATTTTCGTCAAAAAATGATGATTTTTTCAGCATGAATTGAAACGGCCTGTCATATTTTTACATATTTTCTCAAAAAAAAATTCTTTCATCATTATTGAAGTTTTTCCTCCGACCATTGTTATGAATATTTTTTGTTAATAAATCGGCCATTATGGTCACTCCGCAAACAAAAATTAATAAAAATCAAAAA
>JABSMS010018715.1:0-11610 GCA_018902275.1 Aleiodes sp. PSUC_FEM 10030003
CACCATAAATGTGACTTGTTTAAAATTTCCGGGATTTAACACGGAAAATTCAGACAAATTTTTTTAACAGTGTACAAAGATGCGACATTCGAATGGATCAATGAATTTTTAATCAATCTCACAATTAATTCATTGAATGAACTTTCTTTTTAGTTATGTGATGAAGATTGGGCAGCGAGGATCAAAGTCGAGAAATTTAGGTCTCACAATCAGCAATGGCTAGAGATGGTTGAATCAATTGCTGTGGACAATACAAATCATCTCATTGTCGATGAGGATGACAGTCTGCCTCCGTTTATGAGTGGAGACTTGTTGAAGCACACGATGTTATTCCCCTCAGGCAATTCAACTTCTTTCATGACTGAGGATGGAGAATCGATCACCAAAAGCGGTTTGGAC
The DNA here is from genome assembly GCA_018902275.1 of Aleiodes sp. PSUC_FEM 10030003. Taxonomy (NCBI): domain Eukaryota; kingdom Metazoa; phylum Arthropoda; class Insecta; order Hymenoptera; family Braconidae; genus Aleiodes; species Aleiodes sp. PSUC_FEM 10030003. The sequence goes on from JABSMS010018715.1 coordinate 400, forward strand.
TCGTCAGATAATTCGAGTCGTCCTGCAAGTCGGTAAGAACTCACGAAAATCAATTTTTCATTGAAGAGGTTCTGGACATCTGACGAATAGGGTAGGAAGATTATGGAATAATTATAACTTATGCGTATTTCTATCCTGAATAATCTCACTTCAATTGTTGGAATTTGAGGATATCCAAGTACTTCAGCAATGTGGTCTTTCTTTAAATCTTTTTGAACGGTGGTAGGTTACCGCACATTTCCCAATGATTTTTGTTATTTAAATCTTTTAGTGTTAAAATTTAATTTCCAATTTTGAGCCACAAAATAATTCTAAAAATCTTGAGAAAATTTGGATGTTTCAATTTGTAAGGAAAATTCATTCAAAAATTCGAAAATACCTCTTTTTGAACATTGAGATTTTTTTTCATAAATAATGTATAAACAATTAATTTTTGACCCTCAAAATTATTCCTTAAAATTCGAAATAAATATTTTCATATTCAGAATTTAAGCAGAAAAGGATATATATTAAAAAAATGAGATTACCGAAAGCTTAAACAATCTTCATTATTTATTTATATAGAAGGGAATGTTTACGAACAAAATATTATTATATTGCAAAATCTAACTTAAGTAGTGCTGACCATCTGTGAATTTTTCCAAATTTTTCTGGCTGCGCTCAATTAACTATTTCGACTATTGAAAACCTCAAAATGTACAGTGTGGTCAGTACAAAACTATTAATAGTAATTGAATTATCTTAACATGAGCCTCTATGGGAGAATAATTTTTTATAGTAAAAATGGTACAAAACCCTTCAGATTTTGAAAACTATTTTGTAACGCTCATCATATCGTCGTCCTAGAGTCAAAAGGGCGTAAGTGCCATTTTCTTAAAATCTGCAAAAATTGAATCTACATTCATTTTTTCACAAGAATACTAACATACGCCCTTTTATTAATCAGGAAAAAAAATGGCACTTACGCCCTTTTGATTCTAGGGCGACGATATTTATATGGATCGAAAATGCTAATTTTTCATAAGTTTGTTTTTTAATTTAATAAGCGTTGATTGAAACAAACTAAAAATATCTTTGATTTAAAAATTATATTTACTTCTAAGTGAGTCGACATGTCCGAAACCTCTTTGAAAATGCAACAAAGCGAAAGATTTTTATTAAAAATAATTTTTTAAAAAATTAATCAATTTTTTCTCTTCGGTTTCTTGTAGATACAGTCGAGATCTCGATGACATCAGTGACTTAATGGCTCGGTCGAAATCACGAATGTCAGTTGGTTCAGGAATCGAAGATCTCTATCACAATTCAAAAGTTAAATTCTCAGAATCTGATAATTCTCATGTTCTAATATGAAGAATGAATAATCCGCCGATTACTTAAATTTACACAGAAAAATTTTTAATGAAAAGAATATATATATTATGCTTACGTTACGATATATAGCTTCGAATGGGGAGATATGACGAGCATAGTTGCATGCACAAACTTTAGAAATTCAGTAATTCATTGCACATTTCTATGTTGATTCTCAATTTCTTTTTTTTAAGTGTTTTTCTTAATATATAATAGTGCCTTTACGTTATAATCGGACAATTTAAAGTTTCATATTTTTGTGAAAATGATTGAAATAGGTTCGAAGTCTAGCGCTTTCATAATGTCCATTTTTATATTCTATACTAGTCAGAACATAATTTAGTAGCGATGTGGTAAAGTGTTTTTTGTTGAATATCTCAGAAACTGAGAGAAATTTTTTGGAACTTTCGGAGGATTTTTGTTTGTTGAAAGGAATTAAAACTACAAGAGAGATTTCCGCGATAAATTTTAATTGAAACTTGAGTGTTATGTCAGGGAGGGTGGGGTAGAATGGAGCCCTGGGGCAAAATGGACTCCTTATAATTTTAAAAGATGATGCAAAATAATTACATAATGAAATTCTAAAATTATTTGTAAAGAAAATTTTCAGGAAAAAATCTGCGAGATTGAAATATTCCTTCTTCTTTCAAAATTTTTATTCTTTACCGGAAGTTTATATTTTTTTGAGATCCTTCCTAGGTCTTTTTTTTCTTTTCACAGTTTAATTTTTTTTGAGAAAGAGAGATGTTTATTTTGTTTACATTTGTTTGTCTTTGCCTTCTTAGTAATGCCATAATGCAGAAATATACCTTGAAATTTTTCTTTGAAGGGTCCGTTTTGCCCCATTCTTCCCTACGACGAAAATGATGCTAAATGACTGATATTTGAGATAAGGTCTTAGTAATAATTCCAATGAAAAGTTGACGAAATTTCCTATAGAAAATACGAGTTAGGGAAATTTTGGGGGATTTTTCGAAGATTCAATCGTTTCGATCAAAAATTGAACGCCTTCTCCTTTTTACCAAATTTTCCATTTTTTGCAAATATTCAAATTGTTCGGAAGTAATTTCTGATGACTTTTAAACGAGATGGAGAGGAAAAATTATTTTCATAAATTAAGTTATAATTCTCTCGAAAATCGTTAAGAATCAATTTGAAATTCACTAATCGATAGGAAATGAGTTAATCTCCGAGCTAGTTTTTTGTTTCTTGCGATACAATAATTAAAATCAGTGATATTCTCCAAAGAGCGGAAAATTTTCAGAAACAGAAAACATGAGGTCTTCAATTTTAAACCGAAACGGTCAATTTTTCAAGAAAAATCTCAAAAATCAATAATGCTAGATCTTTCTATCGGAAATTCTCAGTTTCTCAGTCAAATCATTGAAAAAATTTGGCTCTGTATCAAACGTTTTGATTGGAATGTATTTCGCCTCACTCCTCCCCAAACAGATTTTCCATTGAAATCAATTCTTTTGTAATATCTGAGAATCCAAGGGGGATGTAGAAACTTTCGTGGCAACCGAAAGAATGATCATAAAAAAATTAGTCCATCTCTGTATTTAATGTAAGGAGGTTCGAGGAAATCTATGGTTACAATTATTTTCCAACTTTAAGATGCCAAATTCACCGAATAATCGTCACGAAGAATGCTTGATTAAGTTACTCTGAGACTTAAACAATTCCTCCTCCTTGTACTTCTATGAGTACATAATATATAGGTGTGCAAGAACGCCCAAAAATTCCAACTTCAAAAGCGTTTTTCTAAGAAACTAAATGAATCGCTTCCAAATTTACCGCGGAATTTTCTGAAAGGTTCTTTGTAACGATTACTAAATTTGAAAACTCAGTTGGGAATGATTTTAACCATAGATTCCCTATAGATTCGTTCGAACCTCCTCAAACGTCCATCAATTGCGCACTTAATTAATAGATAAATTATAGAAATCATGAAGCCATTTATCGTTCGAGTATTTTAAATAATTAATGTAAATTATTCACCAGAAAAAAAAACGTTTATCGATGTGTATTATATCTAGATAATTAACTGAATTTGGTTGAAATAATTTGTTGTTAAAATGAGTTCTCTTATTTTGTTTCTTTATTGCATTTTTTACGTTTCAAACAACAAATTTGAATGTTTTCTTATTTAATACAAAAATGCAATATCACTGGACAATGCGTGGTTTATTATTTGAACTCAAGCTTTTATTTATAATCTGTTTTCCATTACGCTGGAAGACTATTGTGAAGCTATTGTCACCGTCCGTATAATATGAGTGCTCCTTCAAGCCCCAACTGACTGGACTGTCTGCGAAACCATGTACGTGAAGGCTCATCCACGTCGCAGAATTATTATTATTCGATGCTGAATAATTTTTTATACTTTCGTAAATATTATTAAGTCTTTTAATACTAAATAATCCAGTCCATTTTGCACATATTATTTTACCATCAATTGCATCTTGCGATGGACACATATAACTACTTAAGTAATTTTCAGGATCCTCATTTTTTCTGAAAACAAAAAGAAAAGCTATGATGTTTTATCCGACCTTAATAATAATTGATTAATAATTTGTAGTGAAAAAATTCAAAGATTAATGGATTTTGTTTTTTTTATACAAATTATTAATTTAAAAGGAAATGCATTGGATTATGAATTTGATCTTGCATCTTATGGAATATTGCGGAATCTTTGGAAAACTTGGTGGCAATGTGCAATACATATTTAGATAGAAAAAATCATAATATGACGAGAAAATTTCAAAACGAATAATTTTTTCATAATATGATCAATATGATGTTCCAACAAATGATCATAATGACAATTTCTGGTCAGATCTTTCCAAACATTGCGGAGAGATTCTGTCAGAATTCCATATTTTTTACAAAAAATAGAGAATTCTGCTCATTTATTTTTGGAAATAAAACAATTGCATCAGAATTTGCCATTTTTCAACAAAAATGAGATTTTGTCACCATCTTTTGGAGCATCTTATCATATTATTATTATTACATATTTTTTATTCACTACAAAAGGTTTTCGAGACAAATTGCTCTTAGATTTCGCAAAATCTTATGAAAGAAATGAATTTAGTGACAATTTTCATAAAGATGAAAATAATAATAATTACAATAGCACACTTTTCGTATCTTACGAATAATGAGTTTAACGGTTCATAAAAGGTTTCCAAATAATTAGAACAACAAATATGTTGTTCTATCAACATTAATTTTCGCGATGAATGGATATCTATCCAATGCGATCTTTAATGCGGTAGTTAATGAGATTTTTCATCAAATCATCACTTAAAATCTTTTTTGCGATAGCGAAATTATTTAGAAATTCAGAAATTCATTTTTTATTATTTAGAAATTCAGAAATCCTTTCAGTCGCCAATGAAATTATTTTTTGCAGTATTTCATAATTTTTTTATAATTGTGTTCAGCATTTTCCATTAATTCTTACAAAATATGTACCCAAGGTGCCATTGAGAACACCTTTTGAAATTATTTACTTACACGTCTCCGCCAATGCTAAAGATTCCCAACCATTCGAAAAATTTGCCCTCATCACAATTTTCATCCAACAATGGAATTTTACAAGAATCCTCATATATTTGTGAATACTTCTGTCGACAGAGTGATACTTTGTGGCCACGTTGATGAAACCAGGCTGCTACTGATGATGGACACAAATTTTTCGCTTGAAGAATGAAAGAAAAAAGAAAATTGTACATACGCTAATTATAATATATCAATTTATGGATTTTTTCAATCTCCATGAAATTCAATAAAATGAAAAATTTTGAATTCACAAATTTTCATTATTTTCGCAAATTATGAAGATATGAAATTAATTTTACAAAAACATTGCTCACCCGGTGGATCCCAAACGAAGATAACATCAAATTTTTCATCAAAATTATTATTTAAACACTCTCGTACTCTTTCATAATTCCTTTTTCCTGGCGTAAACACATCCTCTTTCAAATCTATTGTGACGACTTTTATATCAAAGGATAATTGATGGTAACGAGAACAAAAAAGAATTCATTGAAAACAATTAAATTCTACAAAAATTCACGGGAGAAAAAAAATTTATCATGAAAAAATATTTTATATACAAAATAAAAATTCGAAAAAAAACAAAAAAATCTTGTTATGTGAAAAATTCATCACAGTCCATCTATTCATGTACAAATTGTTGAAAGACTAGTATACAAAATACGTATGAAAAAAATGTGTTGCTTCAAAAATTAGTACCATTTAATCTTTTTTTTTCATAAAAAATAAATTATCTTTGTTTTGCACCTGATGATCACTTAAATAAAATTTTGTGCAACAAAATTTGCGTCAATTAAATTCGATAAATCATCAAAAAAAATAATATGATACAATCAGGCAAGCGATAATGTCGGACTCGTATCCAAATTAACATTATTAATTTTCAATTCTTCTCTAAATTTAATCAATTCCTCTTGCGTTATACCCTGCCAGCTCTCAAGTTCCGTTAATCTTCTTAAATTATCACAATTATCCATAACAAGTCTAACTGTTCTCATTGACAAATCACTACTGTACAAAATCTTCAATTCCTCCAATTTCTTCATTTTATTGACATTGAATATTTTCTTCATTGTAAAATCACCAATTCCAGTTGACGAGCCAAGCTGTATAAATTTAATATTACAACAATTTGATAATAAAAATTCGAGATGTATCGTAGCACAATCAGCAACGCACTTAAGTCTCTCTAAATATTTGAATGGTTCAATTGGCAATTTTCGAAAATTAGTTGACATCAATTCCGTAAATTCACAATTATAAAATGTTAAATTTTTTATTCTCGAGCAGTATTGACTAATAAATATCAATGCACTCTGATCAATTTCATCAACATGCTCCAAATGTAAACTTTTAATACGGCAATTTGTTAATTCAAGTAGTGTATGAATTTTATCACCATAAAAATCACATGACAATAATTTTAATTCTTGCAGATTAACAAGTGCTGATAAAATTCGTAGATCACCAGTATTTTCATCGCACATTATTGATATACTCGTTATGTATGGACACAAATCAATGAATAAAAATAAATCATCAATTGTGACATTACGACTTTCAATTATTTTTAATTGTAAATTTTTATCACTATCGTTATCCTTAATTATCTCCATAATATCACCAATATCATCGCATCTACCGATATTCTCGAGCCATGGTAACCCAATAAATAGATCAACCCATCCATTAATTGTTATCGATGTTCTGAATAATTTGACTTCCCGTAAATATTGACACTGTAGTATCGACGCTATTGAGCGATCAGTAACCGATCTCGAGGCGATAACATCGAGAGTACGAAGCTTCTTGCAGTTATCACCGACGACGAAGATTATGTTGTCGGTACAGTCAAAGCAGAGAGTGAATGATAATAGATTTGGCATATTTGTAACACCGTTGATTATCAATTTTTCAATTTCCGATGTCCTCCAGCCGGCTGAACCGGAGCCAAGATCGAGTACCTCAAGACCGGACATATTGTGAAGATTATTGTAGAGCACGTGTCGCATTATCTTTGGCCATACAGCAAACTCCATTGTTCGTAAATTATTATGGATTATGACCTCGATTAGGCTAACAATTACATTAACTTCAGTCAAAAAAATGCCAATCGGTTGATAATCATTGTAGGAATTGCGTCGTTCATTTATTAATGTTCTTATTGCAATGAGCGCCTTGTGTGCCATTCTGTTGTACAAGTGCCATGGAACACTTGTGCATAATTTGAGTCTCATCGTTTCCAGAAGATAACGTAATTTATTTAATCCATCACGCTGATCGGTCAGTGATAATGTGCATATTGGTTGGACTATTGATTTGCCGAATGTCGTAACATATTCGCCGATGGAGCATAGTGCTAGTTCCTCGAGCGCTGGCACTTGATGCTTCCTTGGCATTTTATTGAGATTTTTTTTTCTTGTTTTGTTTATTTAATTTATTTCCTTTTTCTTTAAGCTTCTGGGTTTTTGGACTTACCGTAGCGTGTTGGCTTTGCTCTGTCGAAATAAGAACGTTTTCCTTCAATTCCAAGTCTCTGATAATCTTCGAGAACTAGGGAGAGGATTAATTGGCCTTTTGGTGTTAGGCAGATGCAATTATCGAGATCGATTCTTTTGTTTATTGAGAGTAGTGTTAATTCACCTAAAAATAAACGATTATTTTAGCATACAGTGGAATCATTCCAAGTTATTGAAGAGATTCGAGTGGTGCAGTCTGTTATTGAATTGATTGAAGTATGAATTTATTTTTGGGGATCATTGAGGTCTAAAAATTGTTGATATTATAGTAGTGAAGGGGAAAAGCGAGATAAATTGATTTTAAGAGTGATTTTTAGAAAGTGGAGAGGCTGGGGTGAAATGGCTCCCGGGGGCAAAAGAGATCTTTGTTAATGATTTTGAGGACTCATGAAGTAATTAATAAAGTAAGTAATAAATCGTTCCAAATGCCAAAATTTTGGTTCCTATTCAGGATTCTCAGGAGGGGATATTCATTTACTTTCATAAATAAAAATCCGAAGATTATCATAAAAATTTTCAGTTTATTACTGTATAAATTTCTATTTTCCAATGATCAATATAATAAATATGGATGAAATTACATAAAATGTTGTATCTCGTTGCTTCCGAGATACTCCAGAAGAATCAATTTTTTAAAATAAAAATAATTTATCTCGTCCTTCAAAATATCTCGGAACTCAAGTGACATAAAGTAATCTTCATGACAATCTTTGTTGCAGTTCTGACTTTTTTTGAATGTGAAATTATTATGAGTATATGAGACGCCGGCCACGTTGTATTCGAAAATTGATTTCTGTTTATTCTCAACTTATTTATGTTAGTATTTCGAAGAAAGAATAACTAAATAAGGAATTGTTTATATTGAAAGATTAGGCTTTAAAATGACGTAATAAGGGCACGAAATCGGATGTGTCACACACATTTGGTAAGTGATGAAGAGTCAGTGAGAGAGGAAATCTCGACTAGCACAGATATACATTCTGTGACCGTGAATCCATAAAAAATAGGCAGTTGGAGCAACATTATTTAATATTTATATTTACATTCTCTGCATAAAGAAAATCACAATCAATGCGTGAAAAACCTTTGCTTCTGTCCCGTTTTGCCCCGCAAGCGTAAAGTGCGAAAAATCCTTAGAACAATCCAGTGTACGAAATCGAGATAGAGAGATATTTCTTTTCTCAAAATTATCTGAATAATATGTAGAATAACAATTCCGATCCACTAGATAATCTTTTTTGAATGAAAAATGCATCAAACGGTCTGGTGTATTTTTTTCACTATGCAAATAATACTATCGATAGCTATTGAGAGGTAGAATATAAAAAAAGTATATCATAATTGTTATTCTACATATTTTTCCATAATTATGAGAAAATAAAAATATCTCCATGTCAAAAATTGGGTACCCTGGATTTTTTTTAGAAATTTTTCCCACTTTACGCTGGTCAGGCCGAACGGAATATAAGCAATTTTTTATCCCAATTTTTTGCTTTTATGTATCAAATGTCAAGTGTATATATAAATTATAGATGAATGACATCGCTTCAACTTGTGATTTCGAAAATTCACGGGATTCAACCCTTAAACAAAGTGGCTTTCATTATTTTGAACTCCTCAATGCATAGCTCAATATCAACAGAAAAGGTATATGTATAAAAATTTCTATGGATAACCATCCATGGATTAATCCATGGACCGTTCCATGGGCAGATCCATAAGAATTTTGCACTTTCTACAAAGTAATGTTGATCGACGGAGTTAATAGGATGTTCCAAAATGAATTTATTATCAAATGCAATTTGTATTATTGGTAAATCTCTCTGGGAAAAGTGTGAAATTCTCATGTTCTTGCCCATGAAACTGCTGATAAGTATTTCCATGGGCACATCCATAGAAAATTTTCATATGACTAATCATAATAACCTTTCTATTTCGTTTCCATCTCTGAGATCTCAAGAAAAAGTGAATTCAGAAAAATGTGATTCATGAATTTTTTTAAGATGTTTTGAAATTCAAGAGAGATGGAGAATTTTTTTATTAGGGCCTTCATTGGAATTCTCATTCTCCTCAATAAAACAAGAAGCAGGATTTCTTCATCTCCCTTGCATTTCTGAAGATTTAAAAAAAAGGATTGAGTAAAAATCATACATGCTTTTATCAATTCATTATTGATTTGTGGTGAATCTATCAAGGTCTCGCGTATATAATTAAGCAAGACACAATCGACTCCATGAATATCAACTATTATTTTGTAGAATGAAAAACTTCTCATGAAAATACTAGCTATAAATAATTTTTCAACGTACTATCTATCATGCAATGCTGATGTAACTGAGTTTAACTGGTTCGTTGGAAAACATTTTCCACCAAATGATCTCTTTTCAATCCGATAAAGATAATGTAGAATGAATGTTTTTTGCTCGAACTTGAATTGGTATTCGTGAGTGAACAAATTTTTATTAAATAGAATATACGAAAATTTTGAACTACAGAATTTTTCAATGAATAAATTGAGCCTGACATGAAGCGTTGGATAATAATCGTGAGTTGGAAAGTTATGTACAGAATTTTTACGAACATCTTCTGATTCCAAAAAATGATAATTGATATTCGTGATATAGATTTTTTGTAATTATCGGGAATTTTTAACACTCAAACAAACCTTATCTTTTTATATCAATTCAATAACAGAGATTTTGCCACTTGAAAATTGATGAACATAAAGAAATTCAGTAGTAAAAAGATGAAACGAGATAAGTCGTTTCCCTTGCAGAGTTGATTTTTGGAAAATATCTCGGAATTAAAGTAACATACAGGATTTTCCATACAGACCAATTTCATAAAGCTTGAAAAGAATTCCAAGCAAGGTCTTCATGAAGAATTTCGTATGTTTATCATATTACGGGATATTGAAACAAAAGTAAATCCAAGTGGAAGAATCGATTCATCTTGTTTTACCACTTCACTACGGAATTATTAATTACCTTTCTTAACAAAGGCCTCGATGAATTCTTTGTCAATTAATTGTGAAACTGGTAATCCAAATATTTTGTAATAATCACTGTCCACTAAAATACTGTCAGTGAAAATTGTAGGAACTTCTTTTGAATGAGGAAGCACAACAGATATCTGGCATTTTTCCAACATGCAAAATTAAAATATTACGTAAATATTCACAAAAAGATTTAAACTTGAAAAATAATCATAAAATTAAAGAACAAAGAAGTTAACAACTGACTTACGGAATGATTGTAGTAATGATTTCTAATTGTTGGTGATACTTCCGTTTTACTTGTACACCAACGAGTCACTTCATTGTAATTCTTTGGTGACTTAAAGTCCCAGACTTTTGGACACAACATTTGTACATTGAACAAAAGAACAAAATAATGCGACGTTATTTTTTTCGTTTTAATGTTTACGATTTGATTATTGTTGGACGGTTGTGACATACAGTATGGCGCATGGAGTATGGACTCTCTGGAGTCAATACATAGATGGGGGCACATGTTTTTCAAGAAATCGTTGAATTCAGAAATTCGTGGCTCTTGTAGAACATAGGTTTTTCCCCTTCTATAGCCTCGGTAGCGCAGTAGGTAGCGCGTAAGTCTCATAATCTTAAGGTCGTGAGTTCGATCCTCACCCGGGGCATATTTTTTGATTCTTCCAAAAAACTTAATTTCATAGGAACTTATTACGAGAGTATCTATTGAAAATGGGTTAGATGGATAATTCTGAAACACAGTGGATTAGATTCTAAATTTAA
>JABSMS010018726.1:0-11609 GCA_018902275.1 Aleiodes sp. PSUC_FEM 10030003
TGTTTCGTGCATGTGTTCTTTATTGATGTGTACATTAGTAACGTGCCTGTGCCCAATCGACAATGTGCCTGACAGCTAATGTGCTCAATGTGAATGTGCCCATCTCGTTACTGACTCAACTCGTTTCTGGTCATGGCCAATACTCCCACTTCTGCACTACCGACACTGTTTGATCGACTCGGCGTGTGGTGTAGAGTTGGCTCGTGTAGAAGAATTCTTGTGTAGAGTTGTGCGGTATAATTTCATTCGGTGCCAATGAGCATTCGATTGTGTAGAGTACGATACTGTGTAGAGTTGTGATTGTTCAAACGGCCTCCTCCCCCCACCTATAACATGCTGACGATTTGAGTTGTGCCCATCACATTTCTCCGTCAACTTGAGCGAGTCAAAAAATGATCATTTTACATCTCTAATCACAATGCTGCCTATTTTATCAACAAAGGGAAGCACGCTTCGTGCGCATTTTCCCGCCACTCAAAGTCGACGCAGAAAAATTAGCCTCGTATATTTTTTTTCTCCGTAACAAGATGGCTGACATGGAGCAACGGAGTAAGGAGAGTTCAGTTGTGGGCCAAAAGGAAACCATGGTGAAACAAGAAAAACGCGACAATGCATTTACAAATGGTAGTAAAGGTTCTGGAGATGATGCCGACAGTGTTGAAGAAATGCCATTGGATATTGGAGAACATTATTTGGTTCGACGCTCCGACGACTCTTGGCGTAAGTTGTTATTCCCATTCATTATCGTATACACCGACTGTTCCGAAAATTAATGTCATGGCGACTTCATGATCGGCAATCTTCGGGTACTCAAATTAATTCAAAAAATTTTATCTGGTGTATAACTGCTTTTTTTATTAGCTTCATCTGGATGATTGAAACGTGGAAATTATGATAAAAAAAACTATTCAATTCATGGTGAAATTAAGTAATGTTGAAAAATCAACGTAAGAATTTTGTCTGTGATTTTTGAATTACAGTCTATTCATCTTTAAAAAAATATGCCAATGTCATCGACGACTAGATTTCTATTAAAGAGTGAAAAACCGAAAAATATTGAAAACTTAATGAATCACAACGCATTTCCCAGGCTCTTTCATTTTTATCGTGAAATCGCTATGACTCAAGTATGCTCCAAGTTCTCAGTATCTCATCATTACTAAAAAAAAAAAAGTTACGTCCTGTGTAACAAAAATCAATTTTCATCTCAGGGTGCTTGAAAACTAACATATGCACCTCGGCCGTGAATAAGGTGCACCAGACACGAATTTGTAGCCCTCGCTTCGCTCGGGCGACAAATTCTTGTCTTTCCATTTTTTTACCTTTTCCCGCCCTTGGTGCATAATATACTATTACTATAGATCCAGCAGAAATAATTCAAACGCGTTTCAACGATAGCGAAGGACATTACGAATATTATGTTCATTATGAGGGATACAATAGAAGATTGGATGAATGGGTACCAAGGGACAGAATTATGTCAAGTAGATTTGACATGTCTGATAGGAGTTGGAAGAATAGTGAGAATGCCCCAGCTGGTGATCTTCTGGCTGATTCATCAGATAGAAAAATCACACGAAATCAAAAAAGAAGGCATGATGAAATCAACCATATTCAAAAGGTAGAAAAGATGAGTTTTTTCTTCGCACAACAATTTGAATTCTTTCAAAAATTAGTATCATCAACTTACGTTGTATTCAGTACTTAATGATGATGTAAAAGAGGACAAAAAAAAGTATCAAGATTCTGTTACAAATATCTTTGAAACAAGTGGGCTAGGTGAATTTTTTCACGAGACCTGAGCCATAGAGAATGTTATGGACTACGAGAAGAGTCTTTTAAGGCACTATTCTACTATCAAATTCTAAAAAAGTCGATTTTTTTTCATATTTTTCAAAAGTAGAAGTCTTCAAGAATGTTCTCTCAAAATTTCTTATCGATTTAAGCAGTCCAACTCTACCTCTTCGCCCCTCAAACGTAACTATCTGAACGTGCTAGTTCACCGCGCTGACCCAACCGCTTACCTTGCAAAAACTTTGATCGCGTATATCTCTATGCTACTTTTTTACACCGCTTGGTGCTAAAATTTGCGAAATTCTCGAACCGATTGTTCTGAAATTTCAACCACATATTCTGTACACCTATAGCCCACCGGATGAACTAGGATTATTGAAAAATTTTGATTTTGACTTTTTTTTGGGTCAAACAGCACTAAACAAATGCAATCTTTCATCATCCGTTTCATTTTTGGCTCCCATTATGTTGTGTTTGCATGTACATTAAAAATCCCAGTTCAGCCGCTTGCTAGTGATATATTGAACCCGAAAATTCAACATTTGTCGGTTTTAGATCGCTCATTCTGGGAATTTTAACACCAGCGCAGACCCTATTAATCGAAGCGTTGAATTCAAATGTTATTCCTGTATACTAAAGATGCATGAAATATATGATACATTTTTTTCTTAATGTATATCAAGACTGTATTTAGTAAACCCTACAAACCCTCCATCAATATCTTCATTCTTAATCTCATAAAAAATTCCTGAAAGTAGCCATTTGTTCGAGCGCCCGAAGGAGAATATTGCCTTAATGAATTCTAAATTCAGGGTTATATTCTTTGATATCACAACAATTTTGTTCGCCTATGTTTATACCTCTATACTCAATATATGTTCATTCTTCGGTGTTTACCTCATGCTATTGCAATAACTTGAGTTAGTCTAACTTGGAATTCATCAATTAATTGATTATAAAGTTCTCTTGTTGGAATAAATAAATGAACGCATTTTTAATTTTACTTGGATAAATTCTTTTACACCTTACGGTTATCGAAACGAGGGGAAGGGGGTAAATGGACACCTGGAGCAAAATGGACCTGCATTAAGGGATCTTTCTACTTTTACCAATTAAGAAAAGGCTGTTTTCAAGATCTTTTCCTGAGGTTGGTATTAAAGATATTGATATAAAACTTGTTGGGTTTAATAAATATACTTCCAAAATACATGGAATTTTTTCTTTATTTATTCTATTCAGTTTTTGCTCACATACATAGTTGCTGAACGCAACTCCTCTAAAAGTAGGTATGTCCATGGCGGTATAGAATATTTAGTAGCTCATCAGTATGACAGTAGTTCTATCGGTAACTACAAATATTAATATTTATTGATAATTCACAAAGAGGCAGAAAATTTTCGAAGAAAAAAAATTGTTTCTTTTTCAAAAAATCTTGGATGATAGATGAGCTGCCATCACATTTTCTATACCGTCATCAACATACCTAATTTCAGAGGTTACCTTCAGCACCCATTCTAGTGAGCAAAAATTGAATAAAATAACTTAAAACAGAAAATTTACGTATTTTAAGAGTATATTTATTAAACCCAACCACTTTTTTATCAATATCTTTAATAACAGACTCATAAAAAATTCTTGAAAACGAAAACAAAAAAGAAATTTTGAAAATATTCAAGAAAAATTGACACGTGAAAAAAATTCAAAATAAGAGAGAAATCTTCTTTTAAAATTTTGAAAAATCCATCTGTTTCAAAAATTTGATTTTTTTTTTGTTCTTATAAAATTCAAAAGTTATTATTTTCAAATAGGTTCTATCCAAAATGTTTACCGCCTTCCTAGTAGCACCATATAAGAAATCCCATGTTGAATTTTTTCTTTGAGGGCTCATTTTGCACTATCCTTATTTCCAAAATGAGCGACCTATGATTTTTCGACTTATCAATTACTTGATGAAAAAAATTTGACTTCATTTGCTAGACTTATGCCGAAATGGATCCAACGACAGCAGCTCTTGAAAAAGAACACGAGGCTATAACAAAAGTAAAATACATCGATAAGATACAAATAGGTACGTGGGGAAATATACTCCGTAATACTACGTTAGGTCTAAGGAGAAAAAGGGGGCTCACTATTCCGAAAGTTTATTTGCAGGAAGATACGAAATTGATACCTGGTACTTTAGCCCTTATCCTGAGGAATATGGCAAACAACCAAAATTATGGATTTGTGAATACTGCCTGAAATATATGAGATTGGAGAAGACTTATCGTTATCACATGGTAATTACATTCTCTTCAGTTATTTTTCCTCAATTTATTCACCTTAGTATTAATGTATTGATATTCCTCCTTTGCTTTTCATTTATAGAGTGAATGTACTCACAGACAACCAGTAGGCAAAGAAATATACAGGAAGGGCACACTGAGTATTTGGGAGGTCGATGGACGAGAACACAAAATTTATTGTCAAAATTTGTGTCTTCTTGCTAAATTATTTTTAGATCACAAAACATTATATTTTGATGTTGAGCCATTCTTATTTTACATTCTCTGTGAAGTTGACAAGCATGGAGCACATCTCGTTGGTTATTTCTCCAAAGTGAGTTTCATTAAAAGTTTAATCTTTTAGTTCAGTTTCCAAGAGATTAAGGAAAAGTAGTCGCTCTCTTCAGAGTTAATCTTTGAAAAATATCGAAGAATCAGACGTTGTTATCGGTACCTCTACTAATCTTCGAGATATCGTCACCGAATTATTTTTAAACTTAAATTAACTTATTTTGCTACTTTTTCATTACTAAATTCATTATTATTTCATTTTATAACTAAAATGATTATTGCGTAAGAAAATTTTATTTTTCCGATATATCTTTCTTGAAAAATATCTATAAATCAATTCTTATTCACAGAAAAAGTGTGATTCCTAGACACACTAATCTCGTTGCAAGATTATGTCATAAACTTCTCAAACTTCATAATAATCCGAAAGCACTATAAAAAATCAGTTGGAATTAATTGGGTTTGGAATTCTTCAAGTCCAAGTACTGTCATTGAAGATCGTGTGAAAATTTCATTGAAAAATAATTAACTCCACTGCATTAATTACTGAGCTGATTAGAATGATAAAAATACGAAACAATACTCTTTTCCGAATCTCCCGAAAATTATTGCGACTATCATAATTTGAAGGATTTTTCAATGTCATTATATGTGCATAATAAACGGATGAATTTCCGAAAGGTGGAAGGAAAGTGAGGTCTTAATATGAATGCTTATAGCTTAATTGTTGCACATGAAATCCATGAGGAAGGTAGAATTGTGTCTTTGAGCGATTGCAAGTGCGCAGGTGTTCATTGCACTTTCTATCTTTCCGGGACAGATAGTCAAAATTGTTAAAATGATGAAGTAATAAAACGATGGAACGTCAAATTGAATCAACAGTTTCGAAAGATGTAAACGTATTAAAAATGAAGACGTGAATGATTTCAAATTCAGTTGAAAGGTGAATAATTGTCGTTTTCACAATCCGCTCTGTGAAAAAAATTAAGATCATTCACGTAGTCTTTGTTAATAATTTCGTTCATTTCAAAGTTATTAATCCAATTCGATGCTTCATCGTTCCATCACTTTATTATTTCAAAAATTGTAACTCTGCGTCTCGGACAGATATAAAGCCCAACGAGTACACTTGAAATCACTCCAAAACAGGCGCAGTTCTATTTCAAAAATCTACCTTCTTCGTTGATCTCAAGTGAACGAATACGCTATTGATTTTACATCACATAATTGATGTCGAATAAATATATTTCGATTGTTTTCAATGTGAAAATTTCATAAAATTCATTGGAACGTTTACTTCAATTTATCAGGAAAAAGAATCACCGGACGGTAATAACGTTGCGTGTATTCTCACACTGCCTCCATTTCAGCGACAGGGATATGGAAAATTACTGATTGCCTTCAGTTATGAATTGAGTAGAATTGAGCAAACTGTGGGAAGTCCAGAGAAACCACTCAGTGACCTAGGAAAACTATCATACCGTAGTTACTGGAGTTGGATACTTTTAGAAATTTTGAGGGACTTCAGGGGTACCCTTAGTATTAAAGATTTGAGGTAAGTCAATGTTGAAATATTCTGAGAATTCAAGGGTGAAGGGTCGAGAGAAAATGAGTAGATTTTTTTAAAATTCCTTCGTGAAAACCGGTTTATCACCCTTCATTGTCACGCTGCAGTGAAATTATTATCCAAATTTTTTGATTACAAAATACCGAGGATATTTTTCCGATAAAAAAATTGCAATCGACCAATAATGTTTTCAATGGCCAGGGAGATATTATCTGAGAAATGCCATGATACAATCAATTGTGAACTAATCAATGACGAGATAATAAAAAAAAAATAAGGAAAGAAATTTTTTTTATCGCTGCATCACAAAATCAATTTATAATTCTTCTTCTTCTTGCTTTATAGCTCTGACTTATAATAAAAATCATCTGGCCGTAATTTTTAATTCATATCAATGAATGAAAAATTTTTGAATGGCAAAATAAGAAATATATAATTGTCATGACAACGGTGATCAAAATTTCAATTGAATTTAAAAAATGGAATAAGGTTAAACACTCATTATAAAGGAGGATTCTCTAAGGACTTTCTTTTATCAAGAATTTTCTAAACCTAATTGTTTTCAAAAAAAATTTCAAAACAAATCTCAGGTGATTTTTGTTAATTTCATTAATTTTCTTTTCCAGCCAAATGACAAGCATCTCACAAACAGACATAATATCAACACTTCAAAGCATGAATATGGTTAAATATTGGAAAGGACAGCACGTTATCTGTGTAACACCAAAATTAGTTGAGGAGCACATTAAAAGTAGTCAATATAAGAGACCACGCCTCACAGTAGACAGTACTGCTCTACGATGGGGTGCACCACCTCGGAAAAATGTTAAACCAGGAAAAAAATGATAGCTCATATGATTACACCCTAACTGGGGATGAAGTTATCAAGAAAAACTTTCAAACTCAAATTGAAAATACTAATTACAATTGACAAAGAAAACTCAGCTCTCGCGTTTTCATTATCAATGTGATCGTATGATCTCTTGTGTATGTGTCTCTGGGTTTTTTGCCAAAAATGTTTAACGAAGAAAAGAAGAACGAAGAATTTATTCCAGAAGGTTAATTTACAGTATTAGTGCGTATCTTGGACTGTAAATTAGAATATTTTTCAAGAAATATGTTTTTTTTCTCAGAATGAAAATCAAATTTGTATTCTTTATTTGATTCACTTTCTTGAAATTTGAGACTAAAAAAGAAAACAAAAATTAAAAATGTTTACCTGGAGTCGATACAAAAGAACACTAAATTCCTTCTAGAGTTCACTGAAACTATTGAACTACAAAAATGTTCCTTTTTTCAAATAAAGCAAAAAACAATTTTATTTATTAGATTAAGAAGTTTTTGATAATTGTGGTTATTCAATATTATTTATTCCAGAATATGAGGGGTGAAAAAAAATTGAATTTGCATGTAGAATTCAATGAAGTTTAACCTGAACCATAAAGATCCTATTTAATGACACGAACTTCATTCCCTATATTTATTTTAATATCATAAATAATTTACCTCTACTCAAAAGCCTGATGAATAAGTAATTCATGTGAGGAGGCGAAAAAAAATGAAGGCTAAAGTTTTAAACAAAATTATGACCGAGTTCCAGGCATTGAATTTTCCATGGTATACTGTGCAAGAGGGATATCATGCCCACCGTAAATTACGAAAAAGAGTGTCAAGTCGGTGTAGGAATGTGGCACTTCAAAATGGCTGCCAGTTACTTTAGTAATTTACGGCCGTATCTTTCTTTGTTGTCGATCGTATAATTTCAATTCGGTTTTATTATTCTGATGTTACATTTATGAAAAAGTATAACGTTTAATATTGAGCAAACCGTTGACATTATTAGCGCTAAATTGAAATGTGAATAAATGTGAAAGCGTAATATGCTCGGATACCTTCTTTAACACAAACATACACCCACACACAAAAATACAGACCCACACACTCAACACCCTTCTACTGTGGCATCCTTTCTGTTTCTTATTAATTTAATATATTAAAGAATAAATAATTCAATTATTCATTCATCATTAATTTATTATTCAAACATTGTTATCATAAATGTTTTTGGTATTTATTTAACACTAGTGCTCCTCATGACTCAATTCTGTAGTGTGGTTAATTTAGCGCTGTGGAATGATATTTTACGTGTGATTAGGTTAAGTGTTTCCAGTGTAAATTGTATCATAAAATATCTGGTTATAATTATGATGAATTTTTGAGAATAGCAACTGGTGCCACAAATTGATTGTGAGTATTATTCAAGTTATTTTGCAATGAGAGTGGTCAAATAAATTATTTTTTATTTATCAGTGATTATTTATGGACAACTGAATGCTCCACAGAGAGAGAGAGAGAGAGAGAGAGAGAGAGAGAGAGAGAGAGAGAGAGAGAGAGAGAGAGAGAGTTGGAAATACTTAATTGTCAATTTATGTTTACAGAGCCCGTGAACACAAAAAGTCTTCATCATTCATTGACCATAAATAGAATCAGCTATTCATGATAACCTTGAATTGGTCTGATAAAAAAATTCATTCGCTAATTATTAATGAATAAATGAAAATATATTTTGAGTATTGTATTGCGTTAAACTGGAGTGAAAAAATGCCTTCGAAAAGTTCCAATCTGCTTTGAAAAACAATCGCAGCTGCTGTGTAAGAAATATTCAGTATTTATATTTGAGTTATAAGACTAAACAATTGAATTTCAGTTTGGTGTAAATTTTTTTGAAATATTCCACAATTCGTGCGAGATGCACAAATTTACATAGACCCTTCTTTTATGGAGTAGAATGAGGTCCACAAATAAACTAGTCACTAAAAATTCGTATCTGTGTTCGATTCTAAGATTGTTATTCAGATAGTTATTAAGATAAGAAGTGTGTCTCACCTTATTCCATTTTTGGAAATTATTTTTCTGCTGTTTTCGTCGTAATTCGATTGCTCATGAATTTTTGTTCATCGTCGTGATGAATTTTTGGAGTATCGAGTGAAAAAATGCCAAACCATTTGATCGCATGACCATTTGTTCCCATTTTTTGGGGTCACATTTTCTGCTATATTTTGGTTGGGATTAATTGGCCTGGGATATTTTCACCTAGAACCAGATCGCTTCTTCTGAGTGAACAAAGTTAATGGAGTTTGAGAATTGGGATAGCTCCAGCGGATAGAGTAATTTGAAGATGTAAATAATATACATATAAGACAATCCTCTCCAGACCAATCGTTCTCGAGTTATTCAGAAAAGAATTTTTTCGAAAAAAATTTATTCTCTTCGTTATGTTGATAATTATTTGTCGAAAATCGATTGTATTAAAGAATTTTCTAGCATAAGTTTTCCTGGTTATCTCATGGAATTTTCAAAATCTGGAAATCCACAAACTTAATTCTTTCAAAAAACAACTTGAAGAGAATGGAATGAGATAGCGCATAATTTATTGACGATTTTGAATGATAATATCGACACAATTTTTTACCAAAAAATGAACAAAGTGAAGTGAAATTATCTCATTTCATCACTTCTCTACAAAACTGTTTTCCTTTCATTGTTAACATTTGATAATCTTTCAGGTAGATTAATGCCGCTGCTCGATTGGAGCTAGGTCCCAGAGGGCCTAGCATGGGCCACTATGAATCCATCCGCTGTCAGCAAGTCAAGCACTCGCGGCTCTGGATATCATCAGAAGGCACTAGCTGAAATACGTAATTCGTTGTTACCATTTGCTAATAGCGGAGGTACAGGTGAAGTTGGTTCAAGTGCTGCGAGCACCATATCAACTTTATCAACTACAAGTGGAGTTAGTTCAGCATCTGGTCTTAGTGGATTTTCTGGTGCATCTGGATCACTTGCTGATAAACCAGAACAACGACAAGCGCTTGGACAACTCTTAGCAATGGGTTATCCAGAGGTGATTATTGCATTATGTATTGATACATGCGTACTTGGGGAATATGAAGATTTTGATCCATTTTTTTTCATAATTTCTAAAACTTCTTCTTCACTCCGAGCTAGGGAAACCTGAAATCATTAATGAAGTGGTCAATGGAGTTAAGGCGACTTGACTCTATAATTGATGTTCAGGGCATTTTTTTCAATCCTAGAGACATATAGGAATTCTTATAGACAATTTTTTTCGTAGGTTTAATTTCTCTCTAAAGAAAAGATTCTCATAAAAAATTGTGTATTTCCTTCAGATCCCTCAATAATTACCAAAAACTGGTGCCAAATTGAAAACGATGCTAATTTTTTTCCATTTTATTCCAAATAATTCCAGTTGCATCGATAACCTTACTAAGGAAATGATTCATGATAGATTTATTGCATAAATTGCTATAATTATTGTGAAAATATGTAAACAAAATGTTACTTATAGGGGAAGATGAGATAAAATGGACACAAGGGGTAAAATGGACACACCCTAGTTTTCATGTTATATAGAGAGATTGCAAGAAATCGGGGGAAATATCAAAGATAGGTTTTTTTTGATCGTTCTATTGGAAAGCTGAGGAAATTTCAAGTGGAAAACATGTGTAAAAATTAATTTTTGTGATATTTTAGAAAATTCGAGTTTTCTGGTCAAGATTTTAAGAGGTCCCTGTTACTGGGACGTAACAGTCCCCCTTTCCAAAATCTAAAAAAATCACTTTTTTGGGAATTTCTCAGGTGCTATTGGTCGTAGCGTAAAAACTCAAAAACCAGCTGAAAGGTGAGCTCATTTTCCATTGATTTATGTAGTTGAAATTTTTTTTATCGATTTTTCAAGTAGATATGGAGCGAAAACTGATTCTCACAAAATGACCTATAAAAATTTGAAAAATCGATTAAAAAAAAATGAACTACGTAAATCGATGGAAACTGAGCTCACCTTCGTAGCGCGAAAACTCAAAAACCAGCTGGTTTTTGAGTTTTCGCGCTACGACCAATGGAACCGGAGATATTCCTAAAAAAGTGTTTTTTTTACATTTTGGAAAGGGGGACCCCTTCAAATCTTGACCAAATCACTCGAATTTTCAAAGGAATAAAAAAAATCAATTTTGACACATGTATTTTCACTAAAATTTCCTCAGCTTTTCAATGGAATCATCAGAAAATCTCTATCTCGAACCGTTCAATTCTAGTGCCCATTTTACCCCACCTTCCCCTACATAGGCTTCTATGGGTTATAATTTCAATTCAGAAATTTGCCATCGTAATTTCTCGAAAACTAAATGACGAATGGTAGAAACAATGCGCTGTCTGGCCGAATAAGAATGATATTCTGACCATTTGATCTTATAGAAGTAAACATAATAGCAAGTTTTCCTTATTAAATTTTTCACAAAATAGAGCTGGTAGGAGAAGTTAACGTTTTCTAGTGAATGTTTTTTCATTGGAAAAACTTGCGAACACTTTGGGATAATCGTTGTTCCACCATTAATTTCTCACAGCATCTACAATGCAGAAACCATGCTTAATCCATCAGTTGTGGAAGAAGCATTAAAAAAACCATGGCCACTTTCATACGAGAATAGTTATAATCATTCACCCGCTGTTGATTACACACTTATCATATAAAATAATCATTCTTTTTCTCAAAGTCCCATATCATAGCAGAGAATTGTAATCATTCTCGGCCTATTCAATTATGAAATAATGAAATAAATGTTAATTATCTGCTAAATTGGTGGAAGAATGATCAAACTGGGGGGGGGGGGGTT
>JABSMS010018727.1:0-29090 GCA_018902275.1 Aleiodes sp. PSUC_FEM 10030003
AAACCACCATCTATCTTCCTTCGGCGAACTTTCCAGGAATGTTTTTTCACGTATTGCCAGATTATTTTTTTTCTTTCATAATAATTCTACTCGAATTTATTATTTAATGAAAATGTTTGAAAAAGAACAGAGGGCAATCTGTTTTGAATCTTAGACCTGTCTCATTAGGGCTGTGCAATCCCTCAAATTCTAACAGTTATGATATTGCATAGTTTCAACTTTTTAAGGTGGAAAATTCAAAATCTTTCAACTACCCATTTACCCATTATTTTATCTTCTTGAAAATGTCATTCTCTCGGTCACTCCGCTTTTGTACGATTTCCAGGGTCCACCGACGTGGTATATCTCCACCGTTTGATTTTTTTTTGGAATAGAGTATGGATATAGTTTAGTACATGTACGTTGAAATGGTAGCTTGCCAGGGGCCTCCCTAAAAGAAACATAAATAAGACAAATAGGGGTGGCTGGATCGACAATAGAAAAATATCGAATGTACCAAATGCTCCATAAATCGGAGGGTGACTTGCGATTTTAGTTTTTCGGTGGAAGTGAGATCGAATAATGGTAAAAGAGAGAAAGAGAGAGGAGTAATGTCCACTATCGCTATAAGTCGCGGGATCTTTTTATGTTCCAACGCGCTCTCCCCTTCTCTTTTTCCTCTCTCTCCCTTCTCAATTCAGTTGCCATACCTTCTCGGAACCTCTCTCGTTACTCCGTAATCTATTATCTTCGGCCAATATCAGTGAACGCATTCTCCCAAGCTTTTGGCACAACACTATATAATATATCCTCAAAGCACTTCTACCCAACAATTGACACTGAGATTTTAACGTCCACGATAATCCAAGTATTCTGTTGGTTTTCTTCGGAAAATATTGGTGACAAGGATTTTCGGTTTAACGTAATGGCAAAATAGTGAAAAGGGTTTTAAAGGAAACTTTAAGACGCTAGAGAATTCCCTGGTTTACGTTTACAGCCTTAACTACAAATTCGACAGAGTTACTGAGGCATAAGAGAAGTGAAGTGGCATGAAGGGAGGAAGAGAGAAAGGGAAGGAAAAGGATTGTGTGTCTCACAAGGGTGGTTAGATGCGTGCAAAAGCCAATCCCCTTTTGTATGCCTCTTCTTCCCAGTTGTTAAGAAGTCCCTCTGGGCTAATTTTCCTTCTCGCTCACAAGATCGTTTCACCTTCTCCTCGCCTAAAGCATTCGCCCGTTACTGAAAATCACCCTCCTCCTCTCCTCTTAATCCTTAAACTATTCCACCTGTCTTTATATCCACGGGAAAATTCTATACATTGTTAAATTTTATTGGTCCATTTTGTGATACAACATGGAGGCTATGAAATTGATTAATAGCTTTTTATGGAATTGTGTTTGTACAGTTATTTGGCATTGCTACTTTCACGTTTTGTTAATTTAGACTTTTTTACGTTTTTTTTTAATGAATTATATTTCTACTTTTCCAGTATTTATTATTGCGCAGTTGATGCCAGAAAAAAGGATAAATGGTAGCATCGTGCCCGCTCTTCGTATCCATGTGTTTTTCATCGCATATATCTACTCGACTCGGTGAGTGCATCAGTAAATATGCTAGCGGGCTTTTCAATTGTTCATTGCTCAGAGTTGTGTAATATATAACTCATAATCAATTTGAATGTGCTCAGTACATTCAAATATTTGTATTCCTATCAGAACAAAAATAATTTATGCACTTATTTTTGGACTTAGTCCTTCAGTTAAAACGGTTATAATTCGAATCTAGAGGATATTCACCACGGGAACGTGTTTCTGATAATAACCCAACGCCCCCGCTTGAGATTGTGGAAATTGCTCGAATATAGATTAAATACAGAAATACACTTGATGAGGAAATCTCCTTCTTTGAATTTACCAGGCTTTAAAATCAAGTGAGAATAGTGTGTGTACAGGATGCGAAATAAGAGGGAAACAGTGGTGTGATACGAGAGGTGGTACAGATAGAGACAAAACCCTCGGTATATACATGGGTAAATGAGAAAGCCCATAAATCGCACGATAATTCGCGCCACTGTGCTAGACACACCAGTTGTTCGAATAATTATCCCTTGTGATTGTATTCCTTGTGGGAAAATAAAACCACTCCAAGTTTTGTCCTTTCTCTTAAACGTTTTAGGGTCTTGGAGATTCGGTGGGGAAAACACAACTTTTAGTACCTTATTTCAACTTATTCAAACGTCTTACCCAAACAAGTAAATCATTGAGGCTAATTTTTGAAAAAAAATTCTTCTCTTCTTCTTTAATCTGTGATTTATATTGTAAAAATAAATAATCAATTGTTTTGGGTGTTTTAATGAAATAAATCATTTCTCAGTGGGGACGAGTGGAAGTAAGAGGGAAACGACACTGTCTTGGATTTAATGCCTTGAGAAATAAGTGGTGGTAAGGTAGAATGGTAAAGATCGCTATCACGGACGAAAAGAGAGAGGAGAAGAATTTTAATAAATTCCCGCGGTTGCCGGAGCAAGCGGGTTAAATAAGTTAGGCACAAGCTGAAAGTCGACAGTGGCGCCAGGGGAGCCACGGTGAGAAATATTAAACAGTCTTGTTTTCCCGTAAATCAGTTAGAGATAGTCCCCTCTGGGTATTTTTCGTCTCCTCCGTTGTACTATCCTTTGTGGCGTAACATTATCTTTAATAACTCAAAATAAGAACTTTACTCATGATCCTTCGAATGTTTCTCATTGTTGCAATTTCATCCGTTTTTTATTGCTGCATTGAAGGTAAAATTAATCGTGAATTTCACTGCTTCTGCCATTTTGTTCAACAGCGGAAAAAAATATGCAAAACTATCTTACACTCTTTAGCCTCAAGATACTAAAACCTTAAGGCTCATTTACAATGCATACCTAAGTTACATTTAACCGTCTGACTAATGTCTCGCTACTTGCTGGTATTTACGAGAGACTTTACACCCTAAAGCAAATGACACTGTACAAAATTCTCCCCTTCTACTTCACCCCGGAAATTCTTGTTCGATCCTAGGCATTTGAGTCACTATGGTATATCGAAAAGCTTGCAAGTAGAGACGAGCCGACGATCAATCTCTTTTAACGGCTTCGTCACAGTTTCGTTCGGTTGGGATTAGACGACCTGGAGAATGGGTAACCAAAAAAAAAGAAACGCGGAGAAGAAGGATTTGCACAGTTGTACCCTCTCTCTCTTCTCATTCCCAAAAGCCGTGAGAAGAGAACCGCGACTCGTTAATTTGTCATTCCCAACTCTTCTCCCCTGACTCCTCGCTCTCTCTCTCTCTCTCTTTCTCTCTCGTTCTCTTCGGGCAGCTTCTTTCTTGCTGTCTATCGACCTCAAAGACGCCTCGGGGCTTCTGTTTTACCGACTGTGGATTTTTTCCGTAATTTTTTATTCTTCATCCAATGCCTCCCCTCAACCCATACCTCCACGACTCTTATCCACCCTACACTCTTTTTTCCTGTTATTTTTTTCCCAACATTTTTTATTCCATATAGCCTTCATTGTCTGAATATTTTCATGTAATTGGAGATAAAAATATTTTCAATGCATTTGTAATTCCATCTCCATACTTTCGACATCTATTTTTTAACCCCCCTCCACCTCTTTCCCTCCGCGTGATTCAACTCACGGAGTCTGGGAAAAGAGTTGAGTGACGCGCGTTGCGAAGGGTTGAATGAAAAAAATATATAAAAGCAGTATATAAAAAACTTTGTGGATTTAAAATGTCAGAGGGTTGTTTTTTCTTCATGTATTTAAATACATATATATACATGTCTATACTTGTATATAATCATAACAAAGACTGGAAGAGTTAGAAATCAAAAGAAATACTCGATACGAGATACAACGATCATTTTTTCCATGAAGTGGGAATATAATAAACCTCCCTCCCCAATAATATCACAATGTAAATGGGAATGGGTTTCGACTTTCAAGGGCTTGGTCTACACTTTCTCTCTCTCTCCCTTTCAGCCCATTGGTAGTTTCTCCACTCGTGGACTGGAGACTGTGGGGATTATGGGGCTTTGCAAGGATATCAATTATAACCAGAAACAGTTATTCCCTTGCATCGAGATAGAGAGAATGAGAAAGATAGAAAGAGCCGGTGATACTCTCTGAAACCCCTTTTGCAATCCCTTTTACCTCCCAGACTCTATGGGGCTTTCTAATCCTTTGTAAATTATATCATTTTCACTGTTTGTTTACGCAACTCTCCTCCGATTTGTGGGCAACTTTACGGCCTCCACTAGCTCTGTTTCTCAACTAAATTCGAATTTCATTTGTGATTCCGCGAAATTTTCATTCTCCCATTATCCAATGTTTAATTATCAAGAACTTTCGTTTCTTTTGCTCAATTTTTTTCTTCAACGAGAAAAGGCAAAATGGCCATGTTGTTATGATACTCACGACGACCTCTTAAGTTAACACCCCTTCGCCCTCAACCAGTTTATATCCAGAAATAAGGGGGATAGGGTGTGAGAGAGAGGGCAGTTTCTATTATGCAAATGTATGAGGTGAAACTGCCCGAGATCGTTCAGAGATGACCCTACTCGGGGGTACAGTTAGACCGAGTATTTCTGTACACTGTCTACCTACAAATGAGTCTGCACATACTAATAAAAACTGGGATAAAACAGGTACTAGAGCATGACACTTGTTCATGATACCATCCGGGTGTTATGATCCTTTTTTCAGAGGGATGATTCAACGAGGAATTGTCGGCCAGGAATTATCAGAATTGTTGGCCTCTGATGAGTGGTCAATTGAGTGTGATAGTTCGGGGGGTTTCCAAGTCTATTGTGTGAATGTAAAAAAAATGGATGTGTCGGAAAGTGGGGCAAAATTTATCTTCCTATTAAACGGTCAAATTTTCGCGAAAAATTTCCAAAAATTAATCCTGATACATAATTTCCCAGCAAATTTTCTCAGTTTTCTAATGCAAAGATTCTATCCGAACAACTCTCACTCGTTTCAAACCTTCTTCATTATGAATAAAATTTAATCCGTCTATTTTACCCCTGAAGTCCACATTATACTATCTTACCCTGTATATCATCGCCGTAGAATCAAAGGGACGTAAGTGCCATTTTTCGACCATCTACATGAATTCATTTTTTTAGAAGAACAATAAGCTACACATGTTCGTTGATCAAAAATAGAAAATGGCACGATATCTCTATCGACGGCTCTGAAAAAGAGGGAGCAACATAGGCAGCTGGATGGGTTGGCTATGTGTTTACTCTTGGTGTTGGGCAAGTAGTGCATGGTACCCTCTGATAGCAAACACCAGAGTATCGACCAGTATGACTCCAGTAAACAACTATTGTACAGTTGTATAGACTACTCAATGACCTCATATTCCCATTGTCCTGGAAGATACATATTTTTTCCTCAATTCCCCACAATTCTTGACATTCTTGAATAATTGAAATTCAACATTATGATGGACTTCAAATCGAAAATAATTCGTTGAAGTTAACGATAATAATGAAAACAAAAATTCGAATCGTGGGATGAAATGTGAACATCATTGATTTTCGATTGAACGTGAATATGTGTTGATGTATCAATTGAGACAACTTGCTCGTAAAGTTCTATGCTTTTACATTATGGTATCTGACCTGCACGTTCCACTCATCATACAACGGTATTGTTGTTATCGATATAAATGCCCTCTCACCTCTCTAACACCCACACTGCCACCAACTTATGTAGTTTGGCAGGTTAGTTTGGCATTTACTTCACCCACGCCCCACGTCCGGTGAAAACTCAAAACAAACAAACAGATACTGTGTTTCAGAATTGTTTGGTAACTGGGCTTTCGCTTGTTTCTATAGTTTCTGACATTAACGAGTTGAGTCTTTGGTAGGCCAGTTTTGTTTCTTACGTTGTCATGCCGTACATTCATTGTAGCGTGTTATGCCCTTTGAATTTCTTCGGAGTATAAATGATGAAATGTGCAGTTTCTCAGCAAGCATCGTGATGGTATTTTGCTACGTTATTTGATTTCGCAGTGCGCTTGCATCTATGAGAATTTTTGAGGGTTCTTTAATTTTGGTATTAAGGAGCTTGGGGAGTAATGTGGTCAATCGATGGGAAAAATTTCTTTTTTTTATCAACAATTCACAAAGTTAATCTGAAACCCTTCAAATTTTTTCAAAATTTTTGTCTAAGTATTTACGATGATAAAAAATTATAAAAATTAAGGAAATGACATAACCCAATATTGAAAAAATGATAAAAGCGTTCGATTTTAGTTGGAATATTTCCTAGAACCGTGAATATCATTAAAAATATTTGTTTCGCTGGACAATGCCACACTATTAAAAAATTATTATTTGAAATTCAACGGAAACACATTGAAATATTTAAGAAACTTCAGTTAACTCGAAATTTCACGAAATCTATCTCCTAAAAATTCATTTAATATGAAATTCTTCAAATAAGATTTGAAATTTTATCGCAAATTATTGGCAAATTATACATTTGAAGTGAGTTATTCAGTGACGGAATGAAATTTCAGGCAATTCGTGAAAATTCAAGGCTCTCTTGCGTTGAATTTTCGGATAACAAAAAATTCAAGTCCGTATCTTATTCAATTTTTTATTCGTATTTGGAAATTCAGGTAGCTCATTGAAATTTCAATGCTTATTGGATCTTAAAAATCAAATTGTTCTTGAAATTTCACCTGGAATTCTGTCTTAACTAGAATTGAAATTGTGGTTTTGAAATTCAATATACATATTAATATTGGAATTTCAATTCTTTTTAACCGTGCAGCTTCTCCTGGTTTTCGAAACTACTGATGTTTCGTCGATTTAAAATTACAACTTTCGATAATATGGGGCAACGAACAGTTCTCGAAGTTCCTCATTGCAACAAGTTCTCTTAAAAAATAAGTCAATAAATTACACGATTACAAATAAATAAACAGACACCTCTGGCTCTTTCAATTTCCATTTTTTTTCTCACCGTTTAAATTTATGAATCGCGAATGAAGTTGAAGCTCCTGAACTTGTTATTCATGTCAATAATTAACATAATAGTAAATGCAAAATAAGACATTAAATCCATCGAGGGGGTCACGGTTTGTTCAGTGTACAAAGTATGCAACAAAATTGCATACTCCAATAGAGATGAAAAGAGTTGAATTGGAGGAAAGAAAGAGCGAGAGTATCGTGGTAGTTGGTGTAGTGTCAAAGTGCGCCGACTCAGTAGCCGCGTGGCCGCGGTAGCCGGAGGTTTACGCGGCTGAGCTATTCGAAGCGCTGCAGAGTCGCGACGGCAGCCACCGGCGCGCGAGCCATACGCACCGGCCACAATACTACTACACCCATCCCTTTATACAATACGATATTCGTACATAATAATAAAAAGCCATAACCTCCCCCCCATAAACAATTGAGAAAGAAGCACTTACGTTTCTTTTCTTATGTAAGAAAAAATAAAGTTGAAGCAAAATTGTGGGTTACTGTTCGGTATTTAATAAAATAATTGAAGAAATTCAATTTTTTAAAAATTAAAAAATTAAAATTGTTAGTGACGTCATCGATAGCATTCCCCGTAAACACGTGGCCCGGCGCACGCGGCCCGTTTGCAATCAAGGGAGGGGAAAGTAGCTGAGTAGGGGAAGGGTCAAGGGGAGAGGGAAAATAAAGAAACAGGGAGAGACTTTTTCAGGTTTTTAATAATTAATTTACTAAAAATAATCACAATTAAAAAAAAAAAACAAGAACTATTTTGCGAAATTCACGATTTATTGAGTAAAATAAATTGAAGTACGGGTGAACGAGCAACGGTTCCCGAGGATTCCAGGAGTCGTATCATGCTGGAGCCACGCTGGAGACCCGTCCAGGTACCGCAACCACTTCATCGTCATGTTCAAGCATCAATCACCCCCTCAAAAATGCACACTTAATATGCACCAGTATTGTTTTTTTCTTCTATTATTAAATTCATGCAAAACCTTCCTCAATTTATTTCACACTATTTGACCATTATGCTCGTTGTTTTAGTAGACTACGTCTCTCTCTTGATCTCTTTAACCCTGTGATTCTCATCATGCATCTTGGCGTAATCATATCAGATTTTACTGCATCCTGTGTGCATAATTTCCGTGCACTCCTCACTCTCCGTCTCTCTCTTTGTCCCGTTGCAGCTTCATTTGAATTGTCGCGAGAGTAGTTTAATTCTACAGTTTTTTTATTTCGACGTGTTAATAGACAAGTTGAATATTGTAATTATTAACTGTTTATGAAACAGATTGTGAATTGGTTGATAGATAATTTATGATGAATTTGAGTTTCGCAATAGTAATAGCGCATTCCAATTACATGTTTAACACACGTGCACATTAATCTGTTGCACAATTTCATTTTTGTTGAGTTTATTTTCGAGGTTTTTGTGTGTATACGTTTTTTGTTAATTTTCCATCGTGTTTCAGAAGATATTTGGAACAGGTTTATTTTTTTTAATCCTCTTCATACGGAAACGATACACACACGGCTTTGGGTAGAGAGGCGTATGATTTTAAAGAGGAATGGCTATTTTCATCCTCAGGAATTCCTACGATCGATTAAATACACCACGTAACGTGTTTTCATTTCAATAGAAAGGGTCTAAGAAGAGGAATGAGAAGTGGAAAAAGGGGTTTGGCGATGATAAAGGAGAGGGAGAGAGAGAGGCTTTTTCGAATAAGAGACACGATTGTACCGATATTCGTGGAAGTGACGTTTTAACGATCGCATATACCCCGTAACCAATGAATGGTAGACGAACACGGGTTGTTCCAAATTAATTTTCCAATTTCTCTATTTGGAAATGACGATTAAGGCGTCTCGAAATACAACTGCCAAATTGACTTGTGTTTAACAATTTTCATTACATTCTCGATGTTTGAATAGTTGAGAGAATTATTTTGAAATTTCTATTGTAACACTTGCCAATTATTTTTCTTCCTCATTTCGTCGATGGTAACAATTCAATCGTTGAGTCATTGTGTTACCTGGTGCACGTAGAGTATTTCTTTTTTCTGTTCTTTTCTTTTCTTGAGTGCATGATCGACGAAGCACTCTCCCAGGAGAAGGATGAGGATGAGCGGGAGGGCTGTGGATACATATAGAGGGGAGTTGGTCTGAGAATACCGGGGGATCCCAGGGGGGGTTAGGATACAGAGAAAGAGAAAGAGGAGAGAGAGGAGGTGGAACGGCCCGGAGACGGAGGCGGTCCTATTCTACTTGGTGGGCGTTAAAGAAGTGAGGTGAAGGAGGGATGCAACCCTCAGTTTACTCTTCATCCCCCATTTTCGGTATTACAGTACGAGATTTTTTTTATTTTTTACCTCTTCGATTTTTGGGCTAATGGTGAACGTCCTTTTCCACTGAGCCTCGATCGCCTTTTGATTTTTATTTTGCTAATCAAGGAAATTTAGAATTTTCATCCATAAATTCACTGGAATCAATCAAGTGTTTTGGCTTGTTTTCATCTTCCATCGAGAAGAAAATAGAATGCAAGATGAAATACTTGTGGTCCATCTTTTCTATCTCCTCCGACGCATCTTCCTTGCGATCACGCGCAAGCGGGGGTAGAATATTCCGAAAGCTCTTGCCCGGATGGTGTACAAACTGAAGCTGCTGCGCCGCCGTTGCATCCCTCTCAGCAACTTCCGGACCACACCAAGCTCCACCCACTTTTATATTAATCACGTCTTTGCTCGCTCCTCTCCCCCCGAAAAGCTCCCTTCCCCGCTTCTTCTTCATCCTGGCTGTACCCTCTGTGCCCATTTCCGTGCTCCCTTTTCCTCTGCGTTGCACGTCTTTGAGCCAGCTCCCTTCTCTCATTCCCAAGCTTCCTGATAGTGCGATGCACTCCATCTTCCTTTCCCGGTGAGCGATTTCCTACAGCTCTAGATGCCCGGGAGAACCACACCTCTGTACGCCTTTGGCTTATTCATGTTCTCCATGCCAACTCCTCAGCTGCATGATTATTTTCTTTATCCCCTATATTTTTGCTTCGTTGCATATTTCTTTAGCAGGTGCAGAAAAGGAAGATTTCGAAAATTACTTCAGGGTGGCCACTCTACCGGGAAATCTGGAAAACCTTGAATTATCATGATATTCGAATTAGCCTGGGAAAGTCATGAATTTTTGAAAAGTCAGGGAAATCCCAAATTATTTACGATGATTCTTTCTTATTTCATTTTTTATCAATTTAGTGTCGAGTTCGTGACGATAAGAAAAATAATAGTTAAAAAGTCGTGGTTATAATATCGAAGTAAAAATCGAATAAAAACGAATTGTTATTATTGAACAAAATAAAGAACACTTGTAAAGAAATGAGTGTATTTTTCCTTTTCATCTTGACAATTTTTGTTGATGGTCAGGAAAAAATATGAGATTTCAGTCATGGAAACCTGGAATAGTCAAAGAATTTGAGCTCCAAATTCAGTGGCCACCCTGTATTTAAATGAACTCCCTCCTTTTTTTTTAAACTGGGGTAAATCATTTAAAAAAATATGAAAATTTTTGAAATTCCATTAAAAGAGAGAATGACCGTTTGAACAGTTTTAAATGATTCATCCCTGACATGCATAAATGACGTATTCCTCATAAAGTAGGGTTATAGTATAGTGGTTGGATGGATTGGATGAGGTAAATTTCAACATCAGTAATTTTGGGGGTGATGCACCAGTGTTGAATCGTTTGTATGCATTTGTCAATAGAAACAGGAGGCATATTGAGGCAATTGGTGGGAATTACGACAAGTATAATACCCGCGAGTATACATAATGGCGATGTTACATACAGTGACAGAGAAAGAGAGAGAGAGAGAGAGAGAACGAGATTGTGCGGATGGGATGAGAGAGAGATGGATGAGTATTTTACCAGTTATAACGTTTGCATGAGAGAGAGTTAACGACAGACCATAGTTTACTTGTTACGTTGTCGAATACCGCTTGGATTCAATGATTTGCCGATCTATGACTCCGTTGTAGAATATAACAGTATATTTCATATGTGACTTTCTCTCTCTACTGTGTGTTGTTGGCTCTATTATTACACTCGAACGAGTAAACCATGCGCTATTGGGATGCTGCGGGTACCACAGTGTACCCCAAGCTCACTCCCTCCCCCCTTTTTGCTGTTCTTCGTTCACCGTCGATGCTGACGCGACGCATTAAATTATAATCATGATTGCATGAACGCGACGACGCCCAAATCGTCGCACTAAACTCACCCCTTCCTTGTTCCCTTTTGCTAATGTTAAATTAGTTATTCATCTTGTTCGTGATTATTTGAATTGTACGATACAGATAGATTTAGAAGGAGTTTACGCATTTTGCTGTGATTTGCGTCATTTAATTGTTGCATTTTTTTCGAAATTTTGCAGTTTGAAGAAGCAAAGTTGTTGAATTTTTTAAATTTTGGAAATTTTATTGAAGAGCCAGTGGAAATGCTATGATACAATTTATTTTGAGGCAATAATTACCGAGATGATGGGGAAAATGTCATTTATTTAAAAAGATTTATTAACATATATTACATGAACAGTGTAAGGAATATTTACATGTTATCACTCAAAAGGATTTCTTCCATCAAACTTTTTCTCGGTTCCGAAAAGATAATCACATTTTGCATAGGGCATTGGATTTCAATTCTTTTCAGAATTTAATCCAGTTGAAATATCGACTCTGAAGAGAGAGAGCGAGAGAGAAAGAGAAAGGGGAGACAAAGAGAGAGTTAAAAAAGCGTGTGAGGTTCAAGGTCGATTATTAATTCCCATTGGACACAAATCGTTCCATATGACGGCACAGACCGTGTCCCCAATATTTTTCCATATTTCGTCGTTCCCTTTTGTTTGTATTTCCTCTATACACGGTGCATATAACAAACCTATAGGGCTAGTGACTGCATTCACAGATTATTTCAAAATAAAATGCAATTTCCCATAGGAGTTTCGAGGCACAAAAACCATTTGTGTGTGTATAAATGAAAGATGAAGTGGGACAGGAGAAGAATTGTGTTAGCCGTACTCCAGTGAAGAATAATTGACTCGTAGGATAGTCCAGACTGACTGAATCTACTGAATGACTTTATCTACTGATAAGCTAATACATCGGGTAAATAAATAAGACAATGATTAAAATTATTTCTGATTTATCGTATTTATTTCTTTTATTATTAATGATTAATTTCACAATGATATGATACGAGATATCCTTGTTGAGTCAATTGTACAGAGGTCGACGACATTTCGCGCCGGTTAAAATCCACGAGAGTCAAGACAATAATTTTCAATGTACAATCTATTATTTCGTAATTATGAAGAATAAAAAAAAACAAAAGCCAGGTAAAGAAAAAGAAAAATTGCGTTGTGTTGTGTGAGGTAGATGCAAGTTTTTTCTCAAAGTTAACACGGAGTAAAAATAATACACAAAAACACAGGGAAATCACGCGAGGAGGGCCCTGACTCCGTGCTTGATGGCCGTCAGGGAACTCTTATCAGTTTGTCGACACCGTTTTGCTTGCCATACGACACAAGCCAACTGTTATAGGTGTATTACCACTCGTGTTACTTTTTATTCCGTCTTTGTCTGATTTTCCAATCTTCACTCAGTCGTTGGAATTCTCGAGATACGCAAGGCAGTTTGTTATTTTCTGTTCTATCAGATGCATGAGATTTTCAATTCATCAAAATCCAATTTGTTTGATGATACAAATTTGTGATTTTTTCGCGCGTGTTTTCGAGTTTTCTTGTATTTTTAAATCGAAGAAAAATTGGGGCTGCATTGCTCTCATTTCGTTGTGAAAAAATATTTTTACATTAGGATTTTTGGGATTTGTTACAAAATTTTTAAGATAACAATTCTTTTGGCGGGTTTCTTCGCGACTGGTAAAATAAACATCACAAACGGCTGTTAATAGAATTCAAGCTTCTCGAGTCTTGAATGGCTCACGCATCAATGGATTTCTTGTCCTACGTTTTGCATTGATACTGAGTGATTCAGAAATGTGTTTCTTCATTGGCTGGCGTGAAGGAGGTATAAAAATTCCGGATTTGTGATTTAGGCCCGTAGGATCTGGCGACCCAGGTAAATAATAATTAATTCCATTTTTTTTCTCCAAATTTTCATTTAATCTCGGTAATAATAATGACAGTGATGATACTTCTGGCACAACTTCTTATCTAGGCCGAGTTTATGTTTGCACGTTTGTGTTTTGCGGACGATAAGCAATTGTGTTGTGTCTCAACTCAGACGCCCCTCTCACTGACAACACGGCACGGAATCATTAATTCTAGCTGATAAAAATACTGAAGAGAAGAGGAAAAAATCGATAGATAAAAGTAACGTAGTTTGTTAAATTAAAAAAATTGACCAAGCTATTTAGCATTTTTCGGAAATGGAAAATTCAGAAAAGCCATGCGTACTTCCGGTACTGAGCTTTTCATTCGTTGCATCTCATTGAAGAATTCAGAGGAAAAAAATTAAAAAAATCAGATGAAAGACATCACATTGCTCTAGAAACACTGGCTATCTCCCTACTCCACTCATTCGCCTGATGACATAACGCTCGTACACGTACAATTTGCGAAACAGATTTACGCGTGGGTCGAATCGCGGGCATTTATGATAATGATGTGTAGCACCAGTGCGGTTTGTTGAATCCCTCCTTCGTTCCACCATCACCACCACGTAAATCCATACATAAAGTGTAACACGAGCATCCCTCTCTCACTCTCTCATTCCCGCAACCCACACGGACCGAAAATCATTCGGCGAACAGAGTTGCATTATATCGTCATCTCTCTCTTAAACTCTGTGACAGCATCGCGGAAGGGAACATTGAATGCGTTGGCAGGCGGGATAATAACACCGATGTTGGTACATACGATGATCAACGAATTGGTTGACGACACAGTCAACTATATCAGTGTATATAACCGGTTACTGTATCTACTTAACGCCGTCCCTGATGATGCACAATATATTATTGTATATGATGCTAAACGTGGCGGTGCAACACATAAACCTAGTGGGATATAGGGCCACCAGGGATAATCACTAAAGACGATTGGTGGCTTCCTGCTCGGTTCACGTGAGCCAGCAACACTAGGATAGATGCATTACAACTATTCGTTCCATCCTCCGTGCAGAATTACACTCTTTTTGCTTTTAATTATGAATAATTTTTCGTGGCAAATGATGACTGGGAATGGGGCTATTGAATTTGTTTATCTACTTCTCAATCTTCAGAAGGAATGAAGGAAGATTGTCCGTATTTTCCTAATTTTCCGTCAAAATTTATTTCCAGGGAAGGAAAAATCCTGGCGATGTTTTTGTAACAAAAAACGATTGAAATAATTAAGTTATAATCGAAAGATCATACTTTTTTTTCTTAATTTCTTTCGCGCTTATCTTGCAAAATATCAGTTAGTGACTGCCATTTGGGTATGAATGAATTAATTGTTGCGGTATTTTTCCCGTAAAAAATCGGCATTTTGCTTCAAAAACTAGCTCGCTGAGCATTATAAAAAAATAGATTTGGGAGAATAATGCATAAACTCTTCTGTGCGAACGAATCAGCGCGATTTAGTAGCGGAATTTCACGCAAGTATTCTCTGAAAATATTCAGTATTTTTTCTTTTACTTGGCTAATGTTTATAATTATTCTACAATGCCATTTTTCGTTGTTCTGAGTAATGCAATCAAATGACTAATTGAAAAGATTCAAAAAAAAATGTGCTGGGACAACCACAATTTCTATCGAAATACTTCAACTTATCTGTTCTTTCAAAAGTAGCGTATTTCTCGTCAAGGAGGGAGCGCGGAAATTGCAATGAACTGAGTTAGACATGTGATAATAGAACAAACTAAACAAAGACTCAAAAGACAATGTATTAAGGCAGAAAAGAGTATGTACTCTTAATGCTTGTCTTTTATTTATTTTTCTTACGTTTATGCGTAAAACGTTCTAAAAATTTGAACGCAACGCAAATAAAAGAAACAAACAAAAAATTTTATCGCTCAAAAAAATCGTTCAAAGTATACATCTTCCACTATTTATCGCAATTTGACACAATAATAAAACGCGGGCGGTTGGATAGAGTCCGCGGGCCACTTTGCAATATCACGCCATCTATTTTGTAATAGAAACAACGGAAGAGCCTAATTCTACCAGTAGCCTCCGCTATACCGGCTACTAGGTTGTACTCATAGCCATTAGACTAACATACACTTCGTTAGGTGTCTCATGTCGGTGGGTTTTAATACACAAATGTGTGTCTGCAATTCCTCACGGTTTATATTACTCCTCTCTACCTCTATCTCTCTCTACCTCTCGACACACTTGGTCTACCGAGAGTGTAATGCAGTGGAGTTGCCTCCGAGGTTTGCCTACATACCTAATTATAACGAGTGGACAACTCGATGCGATAAGCGATTTACATACGAAACGACGCGATGGATTTACCGCTTCTACTGTTCGAGATTTAAATGTTAAACTCTCTGTGAATCTCTGTTTAACGTCTCAATATAATTTTTATTCGGATTCCCTAGTTCCCCAAATTCATTTATTTCGAACTTTCATTACTTGTTATCATAATTACAAAAATTGCCACAACTGCTCAAAGCTCAATTCAACTAGATCTATCTAGTCTAGATAAGATAATAGACGTTACACAATTCACCTGCTCGCTTCGGAAACGAGAAAAAAATTCACTACATTCTCTCATTCAAGGAGAACACTGAAAGCACAAAATAAATAATAAAACCCGCGAATTCCTTTTGTTGAAGAATTTTGGGGTGATTGACCAGTTGAAAGTGCAGTGGGATGTACTAGAGTCTCATTCCCGTTGATAAATCCGCAACAGCGTGAGCCTGAATGTCCCATTGATGAGAGAAAGAGACAGTTGGCAATGGGGAGGTGGATGAAAAAAAAGAATGCAGTAGAAAAAAAAGAAAACGATGACAGAAACAGAGCCAAGTTACTTGAGCCCTCCTGGCCAGTCCCAACTCAGACATTTAAGTATTAATAGTTATGAATCTAGAATAGAATTTAAACCTACTCGTAACACACAACTTGTAGAATAACACAAAGATAACTATGACTTTCATGTGAATTTTGAATTATGAAAGAAAAATACTTTGTCTCTAATGCCTCGATGATAATTCATTTTCTCATGAAGCATTTTGAGAAAATAAGTAAGAAAATTCACTCATGAATTTAAACTGAATGGCACAGAAAATTGTCATGAACTGTTGGAACAACCAAAGGTCATTCAAAGAGTCACGGGGTCAACATACCATTGACTAATTTTAGACTGCTTAGAATCTAGTCGTGCAACAGGCAACTGTAATTCAATGTGTCCAGTCTGATGTACGATAATTGCGGAGGGATGAAGAGATGAGAAAATGGAAAGAAATCGAAACAAAGACGAAACAAGTAAATGAGGGAAAAAACAATTGGAACAATACATCTGAAACCCTTTTCATCGAGGCCCCTCTCTTGATTTCTCTTTGAAATCAATCGATGCGCGACTACATAATTTCGTCATCACCGATCCTCCCTTTGAAACACAGCAAGATAAAGAAAGAAAAAAAATCGGATGGAGTTCGTTACAATTTCACAGTGAATAATAACTCACTCGATCCATCTTCTATTTTCTTTACTTTTTATTATTTTTTTTATTATTTGAAAACATGTGAACCATGAATAGGGATCAAGTGATGGATGAAAATATAATGCAAGTACCGAGTTATATACATTTGGCATCGATCGCAATTAAATTTTCCATTTCCAAGTGTCACAAGATACTTGTACTACAATAGTCAAAGAATTTTTAAAATCCTCGAGCTATTATTAGAGTGGAATGAGTTTCTTTTGTTGCCAATGAAAATCATTAAACATAAATAATTCATAATAAAGGGAAAAATTCTTTTCATCGTTACGAAGAGGAAAAAACATTATTCTAGTTACTATAAATTGCAGATAAATATCAGAATGACAATTGTGAATTGTCACTGAGAATAATTAAAATTATTTTTGAAAATTCATGCCTCGTGAGTTTCTTATTAGTGGTGGGTTTGAAGGAGAATAGAGGTGGGGATTGTGCATAAACGAAATAATTGCACGACAACTAAGGAAGATGAATCGTTGCATCGTTATAATGCCGAAGTGTCATATTTATAATTACGGCTGAATCCTCCTTAAATTGCATTAGTATGTGTGTATTCTACTGACTAACTCTGGTTACTTCAGTGCGGAGTTACTTGTCTCAAACTGCTTGATTTACAATCGATTTTCCACGGTGTTATATATGTTTAGTAGCGAAAATCTCCGAAACACAGTTGGCTTATGCAGAATTTATTAAAAGCATCAAAGGGAGGAGGTGTTGCCCCGAGCTCGCGAGCGCGTTCTCCCGAACGCTTCGCGCGAACGAGAAGTAAGGCCAGTTGTTGAGTTAGTTGCATTTTCACTCGTTTAAACTAACTTGAAATCCCTCCAACTCGCACGCACAAGCCTAACTTGTGGCTTACTCTGACATGTTTAGAGGGAAAAATAGCCACACGTAAATCTCAACTAGTGGTGGAAACACACGCGGCAAAATTCAAGCTAAAGGAGAAGAAAAAAATTATAATAGCGTTTTACGTTTGATGAACGCCGATACTTATCTTCGAGCGTGTGTGGATTATTTCACCTCACTCATTTTCATATGTGTTACTCATTCCTCCCTCTTTGGCCTATACTCTATATTTCTTTTTGAGTCACTATTCGCGCTTTGGTGAGTTTTGCAGAAATGATAGAGAAACTTACGCAATTGTAATTTAGATCCGGACGTTGAAAATTAATTCAGTAGCCATTAGCAGTCCAATTTTCGTCGCTTCTCACTTATCGTATAACAACGTTTACGTTATTTTTGTACTTTAATATGTTGGGCATTACCCAATTATTTTTGGGGGCTTCTAAAACTGTGGGGGTTTCGGTTGTTTTTTTTCTTCTGCTATTTGAATTAATTGTTACTGCTGAATCTGATCAAAACATACTTGGCACATTTAATTAATTAATTAATTAATTCAGAATAATTTCAAAGCCTTCATTCAAATTCTTCAGTTTGTTTAACGTTTGAAACCACAGAATTAAATTGATGACATGAATGTAAAAAAATTTCTCGCCTTTTTTTTCGTTTTTCTTTTAATCCATTCGACTATTGAAACTAAATGGAAAGTTGGAGCTTTCCTCAGCTAAAGGGGTTGCAGAAGGAAATGATCAGCCACAGCATTGTCCCCGTGTGTTCGGTCGAACAATGCGACCTCAGCAGGGACCGCCTTCGTCTGGCAAAAGAGGAGAAAAAACATTCCCGTGGTCACCCTTACACAGTGTCTTTTCGTTTTGGGGGGAAAAAAGAAGCAATAAAACATCGCAATAGCTGAATAAAAAAATTACAGTATTTTACTTTTGGAAAATTGTTTTTTGTCATGCTAAAATTGTGCTTTTATCATTCGCAAAATATGATTAGTAAATCGTTACAAAAATGAGGGCGATGAAATTGAGTTTATTGAGCAGTTTTCGCGGCAGTGCACAGCCCTCCCTCTAGTATCATAAGTAGGTAAGAAAAAGGTCGTAAAAGTGAACGAGTTTTTTGTCTCGGTTTGCTTCATTTTTCCCCCTTCCAAGCCAATTCTTCCTTCATAATTCAAATAATAATAAAAAAGAAAATCCACTAAATAATAACGTTAATCCAAAGCCAATTAATCTTGTAAAAATTCTCATCTTCATTTGTATAATTAAATTAATTACGAAATCATTTATTCATGTTTCAGGTAAGAAAATATTCTTCACTGCATCATCGAATAATTTAACACCCACTGTCTGCCTCAGGTAAAGAAATGAACAACATTTTAAATCATTGCTTAATTATTTTACGAATTTTCAAATTAGCCGCTCTGCTATTATTGATGAATAAAATTGCTGAAATATCTAATAAGGGATGAAAAATAAGAAAATCCGCGGCGAGACACGTATCAATACTTAAGTCAACCCTCTCTTATGGATTTTCACCGAAACCGAGTTACTGCGTTTTTAATAATCCCCGGATTACTCTGAAGCATCAATTTACCTAAAAAATTCTCGCTGCACTCATATTCCCGCGAAACGTGAAAATGAGTTGCAAAAAAAATTGATCGCAAAAAAGTCTTCCTTAATTTGCTGCCTTTAATAATAATTGGTAGAAAAAAATGAACAGAAACACAAAGGGGTTGCATCGACAGATTGATCGACGTGAGGGGCTACCAGCCTCCGTTCCCTCCGAGCCCTCATTCTTCCATGTAATCGTATTGAAAGTCCGAACTTTTCCCATTACAGTATCCTATATCTATGTACAGAAGCATCTCACACAGCCAAAGCAACTCCAACACACTCGTGAAGGTGCCTACGGGGCATAGGAATACCTCTCTCTCTTTCTCTGCTTCGATAATAATAACGTGAACGCCAGTTAAATCGCTCGACCTTTATTGCCACCTTAAAGCAGTTAAGTTAATCCGAGTGTCTTGAAAAAGAAAGAGAGAGAGAAAGGAGAGTTTCTATTCTACGAGGCAGAGATCGCTTTTTGGTGTGTATTTCCAAACGTTAAGACAAAAACATTAGCATAAATCAGGAAACGAAGAATGGGGAAGAGAGATGTTTATTCGATTGGACTTTGCACCCAGCAAAGAAAGGGGGAGGGTTTCTTTTCGTTAATTAGTATCGTTGGGAAAACTTTGCAAGTTCAAAGTTTCACGAACAACTTTGCTTCTCGTGTATAGAATGCAGTAGAGTTGAAATGAATTCCTTTTTTTAATCGTCCCTCTTGCATTGTTTTTCCTTGACTTTTTTTCTGTTGGATTATTTTTCACGAAGGCTCAATGGGTTTTTGTGTATGATGTACTGTTGTAGAAACAAGAGGAAAAATGGAGAAGTGGCACTTAGCAAAAACTCTTTGTTTTTCATGTTTTCTTTCTTGTTTTATTCTCTCACACACGGAATTCTCGCGCTGAAGTTTCACCTTTTTTTCTCATTTCGTTGAGTTGACATTTTTTTTTGACAGTTGATTGTGAATGAAAAATATCGGAATTCAATGGATTTTAGGGGGTAGAAAATTTTTTGCTTGCGTCAATTTGTCATTTTAAAGAGAAATACAATGGATAACAGAAAAATAACAGAATAAAATTAAATAGAGCATCGCTGCTCTGTGGTCGACATGAATGGACTGCCCGAGTCATTGAATTTTGCCCAATGAAAAAGAGCCGAGTAATATAAATCTTTGAGCATTTATCTCTTCCCCCCCCCCGTCTTCTTCTGCGGTTCCATTTTTATTCAAAGATTTATGTAAGAGCGTTAGTATAATTGGCAGTATGAATTTCTTCGTCTTCTTCAGACAACGAATCACCCGCTTTAATATTGTATTTGTATTAAAACGCGCATACCAAAGCGATTGTTCGATATCCATTCAAGACATTTTAACCCATTCAATAATTTCTAGCTCTCCGTATTTTTCCCCCTTTTTCTCCTTCATCATTATTATTTCGTATTCCTCCCCGAAATGGAAACGATTTTAATGGCCAATCCGTGGAAAAAGTTTTTCGTCCATTCGAGAACAAAATAAAAGGCGAAATGCAGAAAACTACTCTTAATTTCACTAAAAGTTGAGTGTTTAATTTTTTTTGTTTATAGAATTTAACTTATTTTTTACTCTACTGTTTTCAAGGTGGGGCTATACGTTATACTGTATGGAGAACAAGATAAGCCTATTTTTTCTGCGATTCATTTTTTAATAATATATCGGAAACTAAGCGAGATAGCGAAACTTTTGTAACGACCTTTTTTGTAGCTTTGTATACTCTACCTGTATGCAGCGGAATACATCTGCAAAAATCTCGAAGTCGCAAAATTACGTGCAATATATGATTTTATATAATTGTGCATATATTTTTCGATACCAAAAAAATATTTTTCTATACCAAAAATATATTTTTCCATATATTTTATATCATATACAGCATTTTTGTACGGGTTATTAAGAGACTAATGTGTGATATTTCCCCTGTTTATTGTTTTCTCGCCTCAACCAAAATTCCCAAAGTTTTCCATTCAAAATCATTTTGATTATACCATGAGAAATTGGGTTTCGCTTTTCGGGGTAGTACCAAGAGTTTTCAACGCGCGAGACTAAGGATTACCTTATCTACTGGCTCTCACTCGGCAAAAGCGCCGCTTCTCCTTGTCTGTACATAAACTCCCTTACTACTGTTCGGACAAAACGGGAATAATCCTCTTCTCTCGTCGAGAGTCAAAGAAAAAAAAACCCTAACACTAGTATATAAACGACGATTTGGATCCTAATCCCATCTGTGAAATATTTTATTTACGTTTTCTCATCTCAGAAAGTATTTATCTCTTTTTTCCCCTATTTTCGTCAAGAGCTTTGTTTTTCAATTCTGGTAAATGTCACAGACGCATTACTAGAGATGATGCATAACTTCGTATTCACTTGGTTATTCCTTGCTAATGAAGAATTGTCGCAAGGTAGAATTGAAAAACAAAATGTTGTAGAATGAAAGAGGAAAGAAATGTTCTTTAAACGAATGACAAAAATATAAAATTGAAGTGAATACCCAGGGAGAAAAAAAATGAGATGAAGCAAGAATCCCGTAGAAAGAAACTCGTGGATTTATTTTCGAATGGCACAGAGTGACGTAGAAGGGTTGCTCTCCTCGGTTTAATGCAATTAACATGATATTAGAGATTTTAATATCTAATCGTTTTTTCACGAATAAAAAAAAGAAATAATGTAGAGAAAAAAAATAATTGAAATTGATTACGCGCAGCAAAATAACCAATGAAATTAACCGCCAATGATAATGTAAATTAATAATTAATAAATAATGGATTAATGAATTAATTACAATGAATGGAATGAGGATAAACAAAGAAACAAGTTGTGCATTTGTGTCTGTGTGTTTGTGTGTAAAAGAGACAGTGCCGTCGGGATGACTCAAGCATTCGTCACTTCGCAGAATGTATTCCGGGTTTATAATACGTACAGTGAG
Organism: Aleiodes sp. PSUC_FEM 10030003; assembly: GCA_018902275.1. NCBI lineage: Eukaryota > Metazoa > Arthropoda > Insecta > Hymenoptera > Braconidae > Aleiodes > Aleiodes sp. PSUC_FEM 10030003. The sequence goes on from JABSMS010018727.1 coordinate 22,099, forward strand.
CGTGATGTGTGCACCGTGAACACGAGCCGTTTGTCATCATCACCGTCTTTCTCTTCGTACGTTTTGCACGCGCCCTTACGCACACATGTATAGAGCCTCTTCGTTAAGTTACAAACTCTCTTTGTCTCTATATCTGTTTGCCTTTCCCTTATTCTCGTTTTTTCTCATTCGTCTGTTCGTTCTTCTTTCACTTTTACGGAGGAGATACTCATCCAGGCGGTTCTCAGGCTCTTTAGATGTGCGTGTGTCGATGAATGATGAAATTTTTTGAAAAAAACAACGGTTTCATGGAGAATTAAACGGAAGCGCTTATTGGCATTGGAATAAGTAAATAAAGTGACTTGGGATCGCCAGATGCTGAGGGAGGGGGAACTTGGGGAATGAGAATGGGAAAAGTACAGTGTTATTTACGTTTTTAAGAATGTAGGAAAAGAGGAGTAATTGTATGCGCAGTTTCTATTCTTGTTGGGTAGTAAATATTTTAAAATAACGTAATAATGTGGAATGGAATACAATCATTGATAACTGACTCGAGTGGATTATCAAACTCGGAGATTAACGATGTAGAATTTTTGAACGCACGCGTTTGGAATTAGAATCTGAATTAATTATTAAATCCAATTGGATGATTGAAGGATTCAAGTTAGATAAAGTGTAAGAGGATGATAATTAGGACAGTTTGATGATATTATTTCTTTGGTTGAGGTTGCCCTTTGGTTTTTCCGAAATAAAAATTTCCCGAACGAAATTTGTCAGAGAGATCTTTTATTTTGAGCCTCGGGCCTTTTATGAATTACCTAAAATTTTAGTCATTTAATGGATAATTCACTTTAAATGTATAGGAAAGATTTAACTAGTTTGGTGAATACTTCAATGTTTTTTAGTTGAATTTTAAACAATAATTTTCTAACAGTTTATGTTTGAACAGAAGTGTTTGTTGATTCCGCTCGTTTTCTTTATCAGATAGTCTGCGGCATTATTTCTCCGATGCTCTACACATACACATACATGCACTCAAAACACAATTGATTTCACCTCAGCATCTTTACCTTCTATCTTTACGCCCTCTTACCTTTAAACTTTTCCTCATTGAACGTTCTTCCCCCGGATGTACTAAAATTACGTAAGTTTCAATAATCCCGTTTTTATCAGTAATTAATACCCACTTTTTTTCGTAATTTCAAAGAGTTCACTTACGTATTTATTATTCATTTTTCTTTGCCATCAAGAGATTGTCCGCATTAATTTGTATATGATCAACAACGTTAGGAATATTATAGACGATAAATAATAAAAAATAAATTGTTTTCTCATCGTAATAAATTAATGGCGAAGACAAAACTATAAATATTATTTTGTAAGAAATGAATTCAATTCGTGTTATTGATGCAGAAATAAAAATATAAGAGAATAAATAATTATCAATAAAAGTTGAATGACATTGAGTTTGTGTTTCAATATTGTACAGAAAGAAATTGTGAATTTCATTGTGAGTGTCACGCGAATGCGTGCAAAAGAACAGTTGAGAGTGGGGATATTGAGTGCGTTTCAAGTTGGAGAGAATATAAGGCGCTGAGTTAAACTGTTAGAAGTAGCCACAGTATGGGTTGACTTGGACAGAATGAATAGGGGGAATGATGGAGGGGGCAGGAGGGGATTATAAAACTGAGGAACATTGGGTGAAGAGGGAAAAAGTGGAGTGAGCTGAGTGGAAGCGAGAGGAACGGCGCACGAAACGCGTAAACAGAGAGTCAACATGTAAACAGGCCACTCGCGAGACAAACAACGTGGGGGCCGACAGTTGCCGCCGGGGTGATGTAGGGGGGACAGAAACACATTTACCATCTCGCTTATTCTGTTTTATTCTTTCTCACTCTGTGACACAGAGCTTTACGGGTTTCCCCTCTCTCGTAGTTGGCTGAGTCTCTCGCTTGCTTTTCTGTTTTGCGTACACGTTTCGTACGAACGCCGGAGTCCTCGAGAGCCGCCGATTTATCGAATCTCGTGTGTCTTTTTTTTAAATTCATCCGATTAAAAGAATCACTTTTATTTTTTAAGTAACGGAGTGTTCTAATTTATTTATATAATAGTTTTTTTTCATCGTTTTTTTAATTACTTTTTATAATTTGTTATTTTATTTATCACGATTTTGTTGGTTGCTTTTAATGTTTATTTTTGTAATCTCTTTCGTGCGCGAGTGCTGGTCGGAATATTAATGGATAAGTAGGATTACAGTTTCAGTTGAAGTGTGTTATTGTGAATTTTATTCTACACAGTTTTTTTGTGTTTTTTCGTGATTTTATTGACGTGTTTTATTTTTGTGGTGTGTGTACTGTGGGTCATAGGGAAAAAAAGAGGTGTGAGGTAGTAGAGAGGGTAAAATCGACGTCACCGCACGCCACGCGGTTCAACAGGTGCGGCGCGTCGCGTCATCGCGCAAGACGTATGTAAATGCACTTTAGTTAATTTTTCCTTTTCAATTTGTATTTTCATTAACCATTTATTTAGATTCAATATATTTCTTATTTTTGTTTCTTCTCTTCCATTCTTCCGTATTATTTTTTAATGTCTTTTCAACGTCTTGTGTCTATCATTGTTGGCTGTGAAGACATCTGAGAAACGTTGGAGGATATGCCTGAGGCGTGTGTTTTTAATGTGATTTTTTTCTTATTTTTCTTTAAACTTCTTCGACATCATAAATTTGACATTTGGAATTTTGTTTACGATTCGTTGGACAATGATTTGTGTCGTGGATAATTCAAATAAAAATTCATTGAATTTTTCACGTTTCATGTTGTACACGTGCGCTGCCACGTGCTCAAATTAAAAATCGATATGGCATCGAACTCGATTAATCGAAGTTTGATTGGGACAACCACCGTATATTTCAAGAGTTTATTTGCTCTGTTGAATTCCTCCGATGATAAATTGGATTTTGAGAAATTAAGAAATAACATCGAGAATTTTTGTCAATTACGATTTTTTCATTGAATCCTCTCTTTTTTTCTGACAGCCACATAAACTATTTATAGACGTCAACTACGGTGAGAAATGTAACGGGGAAAACCAAGTTTTTTTAATAAAACTCGTGCGTCTCTATGTAAACTTCCATATGAGGAAGTTCCTTTTGATATAAAAAAACGACGAAAAAAAAGAATGAAGATAATGGAGAAAAGAAAATTGACGTCCTTCGTGTGCACAGGTCAAATATGGTGAATTCAATAATACAATGGGTCTTGGCCATTCGTTTTTGTTTGCTCGAATGAGAAAATAAGTGATGATGATGAAAAAAATAATAATAAACGAAGAAACATAAATTAAACAAAATAACTTGAATCGCCGGATATTACAATTGCCATTGCCAGTGAGTAAATAATAAACTGGCAAACAAGGCGATACCGCAAATAATGCGAGAAGATTGCATTGACCGGGGCGATAATTCTCGTTCATGTGTGACGAATAAGTTGACTCTGATTAAAGAAACTATTGTTTTTTTTAATCACTCGTAAAAACAATTTTTCTTTTATCATTCTCAGTTTCGAATTCTTTGAATTGAGTTTAATTTTGTAATCAAAATTTTTCGGACTAAGTTATCTAATAGTTTGGCATTGAGGCGTGACAGTGAATTCGTGTTTGTCCGGTTGACCTTGAGTTGAATTTTCGGGCAAACGAGTCTATTCGAGTCTCAATAGGGTCGAGACCTTGGCTAATTCAGAGGAAAAACGATAAATGTTAATCTCTTCCTTCAAAATCGGGGATATTTCCGTTATTACATAACTATATGTTTGATAACGTTGAATGTTTATTCATACTCTCTAATCATTTCACTTTCAATTTATATCGTTTTCACTTTACCGCACATTTCCTCGTGTTAATTAGGCCCCACTAAATATCATTAAAGACTAAATGAACTTTAAATTGTATAAATAGAATATTTACACAACAGGAGTTATGATTACGTTATCTTAATAGCTCATAATGATTATTTTTCATTTTACTTAAATAGCCATTTATTAACGCGTGTCAAGCTTGGTCAATTTAAAGGAGAGCAGAATCACGAAAAAAAAGAAATTGATAAACTGATTCCTTTGCGCTATCAGTAACGACAACTTGGTAATTATTTTTTTTCATATTTTTTGCAATTATTTTATTTTCAATTCTTTTTCGTTTTTTACTACAATTTTCCCTTTTTTTCAAATCAAATGTCTCTGGAAATTTGCTCTGCAATTTTACATAGACGCTCCCATTACAACGACAGAATGAGTTTTTCCAATGAAAGTTCTTCACCGCAGGGAATCTCATGTCGTGGATTAAAAAAAAAATAACGCGGATTACAATGGATAGAAGAGCATTAAAAAAAATGTGTATATATATAAAAAATAATAAAAGAGAGAATGTAAGTCCCAATGGGGATGTTGAAAATTAGATCATTTGCATTCTGATGACCTCGTAGTAATACTGAAGGACTTTCTGACGGTTCTCGTTGTTAAAAATAATTTTGTAATTCGCCATATTGTATTATTTCCTTCCGTACGAAAATGTCATATATGGTATGAAATATATAGAATAATAGATTGAGTATAAAAAAATTTAGATAGATCAAATAATGTGTAGATGCATATATTTGTGAATATATTTTCTGATATATCCTACATTTACGAATAATTTCATATGTTGGAAAAATGTTTTTCTATATTTGTACTATAAAATTTGACTTATAGTTTGGAATATCATATTAACAAACATGCTGTGATATATCTCATGCTATATTTCGGATAATATATGGAAGTACATGGATCGTAATAAATATATAATTCTTTATCATTCTTGTACGGAAAACAGCTGTTCAAAGGGTGGGAAGACTGAATTATCTTTTCTTTCTTGTGAAATATAGTATTTGTTGATTATAATATAAATATAAAAATTTGATGATTATAAATAAATAATAAATTTGAGAGTTTAGTTTTTGGGTAAATAAATTGAAATACGGTTATTTGTGCAAAAAAAAATCACTCTCACCAATTAATGAACGTATCACTTCTGCCATAAAGAATGTTCCAAATGAACGTAACAAGTATCGAAGTAATTATTTTCTGAGAGACTTCACTTCAAAATAAAGAAGTCACGAAAAATGATACTGAGAATGATTATATAATTTATAAACAAGCTCTGTTCAGCGATTTTACTCGTTCATTCATTAGTCCACTCATGATTTGGTTCTGAAGTCAATAAAAAATTCGAGAAGTTTCCAATTATTTTCCCGATGATTTTGAGAGAAAAAAAAATAGTCAATTCTTTCCTCATTTCTCAGAATTAAAAGCAAAAAATGTTTCCTCTCTCTTTCCTCGGGATTGACGTTTTACAAATTCAGCATAAAAAAAAGGCTGTTGCCACCTAATTAATCAATTGGCCGGTAATCATCCAGAAGTAAACGGTTAAACTCAGTGTGTACATGTACAATTACCTGCAAAAGAGGATTTCCTGTTTAGGAAGACGATTCTACGAGCTATCCACGAGTGGGCCGGTTCTTCACTAAGTCGTATAACCACGTAAACTACTTCCTCTTCTCTCTCTCTATCTCGCGAACTCTCTCCCTCTCCCAGTCGCACTTTAGGTTTGTGTCTAAGCAAAACTTATCCACGGCTCTCACGTTATTATTCCGTTTACACAAAACGAAATTATCGAGAAACAAGAATACGTAACGGAATACATTTAAACAATGGGTGTGAAACTTGTATTATTATATACTTTTTTCGAATTGTTAATTTATGAGACGAGAGTTTTGTTCCGCGTATCACTATAATTTCTTCGTTGAGAAGGATAATTATTTCGAACAAATATTTAAACATTCGAAGAACCTCAATTTTTTACGTTTCAACCCACAAGCGGAGAGGAGAATTTTTATTCTGCGAATGCCTTCAGAGTGCGTAGGTTTATGAAAAAATGTTACGAAATCTCTCTCGTAGAGGATTTCATGGGCTACAAAAAGGTATCTTGATGAATTGTAGCGAACCCAATGGTTCTTGCTATATTTTTAAAATAACTAAAATAGGAGAGGATAATTAAAAAATGATTAGGGGAAAGCGGGGTAAAATGGACACAAGGGGTAAAATGGACACACCTTAGTTTCGGTGCTTCATATTACGAAAATCGTTGACAGTCATTGTTCATCCAATTACGAAAACGACCATTAAATTAATAAATAATTCAATATTTCCATCACCTGCAAATACGTTTTTTTGTTGACTCTGAGACATTGTAATTCCCGGTGACCATTGTGTGAAGCTAAACAGAGTAGGCATATCGTAAGACGATGTAAATCATTTTGAGGGAGAAGCCCTTTTCTTGGAAGGAGCCACCATACATTATCCAGTTCCTAATATGCCCGTACGTGCGTGGTACCATCCGTTTCTACAAGTCAAACCCTCTCAACCCTTTTCTTCACTCCTTTCCACCTCTCTCTCCTTCCATCTCCCTCAATTCAACTAGATGGTGCGATACCCAAAGCAACCCCTCCACAAAGACACTTATTTCCGGTTCAACAAAATATTACCCCTTGAAGTATTATCATTACTTTTCATTTCAATCCCTTCGATAAAATTTTCTCATTCTTTCATTTCTTATTTCTCCATTGATTGAAATTTATTGATAATTAATTTTGATTTAAATGATTTCGTGAATTTGCACAATAATCAGAGGAATGAATAGGGTTCAAAAGGAGGGGAGAGGGAAATTGAGGGTATGTAACCCTTTCTCTCTCTTTCTCCGCGTTATCTCGGTGTGCTTCCGTTGAAGAGGGTGCCAGCGAGGAGTAGAGGCGAATGTGCCGAGGGTGAAGAGTTAGACTGTGAAGAAGGGGGTAATACAAGGAAAACGCCAGAGTTGATCACGTCGGATGGGCGGAGAGGGGGAAAAATACCCAGAGGCCATAGGAAGAAAGCCAAGAGGATAGTCCGAGTGGAAAAGGCACTGTGAAGAGTTTATATATATAT